>BMAV01014379.1:0-24973 GCA_019973955.1 Trichonephila inaurata madagascariensis | reverse complement strand
AAAAAAAGATTTAGAGGGAACCAATTCATGAAGGTATGTCCTCATACACATGTTGCAGAAAGGAGAGATACAAGTAAGTGTGCTTCCAGTAATAAAATCTCAGGAATTCAGACTTCATTAAAGTCAAATCTTGTTAAGGTAAGTGTAAATTTCAAAGTATATCGTATTTTTGATTTTATTTCAACCTTTAGCTCTATTTTGTCAGTATCATGCTGTTTAAAATGTCATAAACAATTAACAATTAATGAAAGGTCCACTCGTGGTTTATGTTCGAAATTTGAAATACATTGTAAAAACTGTGGGAATGTTTGTACTTTTTCAAGCTGTGAAAACACTGGGAATAAAAATAATGCTCCAGAAATTAACAGAAGATCTATTTTAGCAATGAGATGCATAGGTCAAGGCTTGAAGTCATTAAAAACTTTTTGTGCTGTAATTAGTCTTCCTAATCCTGTTGAACAAAAATCATATGATGTTATTAATAATAAACTTTCACTTGTTATGAAGGAAGTCGCCGAAGAAAGCATGAAAAGGGCAGCTGTCGAAGAAAATTCTTCGTTATCTGATAACCTTTTAACGGTAAGCGGTGATGGGACCTGGAAAACGAGAGGACATTCATCGTTGATTGGAGTATGTACTGTAATAGGGGCCGAAACAGGTAAGGTTTTGGATAGGGAAGTGTTGTCCTCATTTTGCAAAGGATGTGACAGTTATAAAGGGGTAAAGTTTGGTATCAAGTACAATAAATGGCAAAGAGCGCATAAGATTTCATGGGGTCATTCTTGCAGCACTGATGATGAACCGATGCACTGGTTTTGTCCTACAAATCCAAATACATGGTGTAAGTATAATGCTGCAATTAATGATAATTTAGAAAAGTATAAACACAAACCCTCAGTTGCTAAAGCTGTTCGAGATGTAATTAAGCCTGTATTTGCAGACTTATCTCATCCGGCACTCCTGAAGAAATGTGTAGGAGGTAAGACACAGAATCCTAATGAAAGTTTAAATTCATTAATCTGGAAGTTTTGTCCTAAGACGATTGTTTCTAGTCTTCAGATTGCAGAGATTGCTGCAAATCTAGCAACCAGCATTTTTAATGATGGAAATCAAATACTTATTTCTATTTTAATCTATCTTTTTATTTAATTTAAAACTTTAAAGCCTTTTTTCTCAGTTTGTGTTTTTTTTCACTTACGCGCATTGCGTTTCAAAAACTATCATACTTTGATGTATAAAACTTTACAGAATTATAAACTATCATAATCTTTAAATCCCAGCTATTTATAGTATTATAAATTTTTAATTTTTTGAACAATTTCAAAAAAATTGACTTTTTTTAAAAAAATTTAAAAAATGTTTTTTTTTATTTTTAAAAATTTAATTTTTTATTCTATTTATATAAAATAAGCCACAATGTAATAAAGATATATTTGACTTTATAAATTAACTTATTGCTAGTAATTAGAATAATTATTGCAGAAAATATCATGCGCGTCGTAAAACTTACAATTTGTTTCTTACAAAAATTTTTCTTATTTTTATGTGCTTATTATTTTTAAAATTATGATTATATTTTAGACATTTTATATATTTTTGAAACTTTATTCCTTTATAAAAAATGTATAAGAG
The DNA here is from genome assembly GCA_019973955.1 of Trichonephila inaurata madagascariensis. Lineage (NCBI taxonomy): Eukaryota > Metazoa > Arthropoda > Arachnida > Araneae > Nephilidae > Trichonephila > Trichonephila inaurata. The sequence goes on along the minus strand of BMAV01014379.1, from coordinate 23,341 downwards.
AATCAAATTATTTAGTTTTAACCTCAAAGAATTATTTCTAGTCGAAAGTTGTTTATATTTTGTGCTCTCGAAACATTTTTAACTCCTCTGAGACCCCTTAAAAGGAAATTGAAATTAAAAATAATCATAAATTTGAATGTTTATAAATATCCTACAGTTTGAAAACACTTCACATGAATAAAATTAATTTTGGAAATCTGTACCAATATGTTTCCCCTGTTTATTTACAATCATTTAGATTTAAAAAGATAGGTCAGTTCCTGAATGCATTAATAAATGATTTTTTTTTCCTTAAAGTAGTAGAAAGAGTCCAATCTATATGTTTATACTACCTGTATACAATTAACCGAAAAGTGCTAAGGAGAAATATTTGTAATTCTTAAACTTTCACAAAGAAATCGGTTATTTAGAGGAGCTTACGTGATGCCACTCCTTCGAATACGTTCACTAAATTCAATTGAAGAAATTGTGCTATGGAAGTATTATTTTAAAATACGATATATATATATATATATATTTCTTAATTCTTTGTAATCCTTCTTTATATAAAATAGTTGTTAATAATACATTCAGCAGTGTATTTTTCAGCAACTTTCATTAAATGCTGCATTAAAGGAATAATTACAGAGCAGTTTCTCTTAAAAATATAAAAAAAAAAAATATATTTCTCCTTTAAATTACAAATAATATGCTTACAGTCCATCTTAAAGACAAAACCGTATTGAAGAGCTACCGGTGCAATCAAAATCCTGTGATAATTGAAAGGAATATATATATATATATATAATAAAACATTTTCTATATTAAATTTTAGTATTAAACTTTATAGTCATATTATACAGTGGTTATAAAAACAATTAAAAAACAAAAATTCATATTTCAATGCACTAGTGTTTGGAACAGAAATTGCCCATCACCGTCATGAATTGATACAAATAAATTTCACAGAATATATCTACACTCGTTTTTAATAAGAAACAAGATTTTTTTTCATTTCATGAAAGAAAACTAAAATTGAGTGGTTTTATCACGAATTCTAACAAAAAGTGCATGCCTATTTTTTTCCCGTTCTTATATAAAATTAGATATTATTTAAATAAGTTATGAAATTCTACAAATTTTCATTGGATCTGTAATAATATCGACTACCATTCATAGTGAGTCACCACCCCCCTGTTAAGCTTTCATGCCCATAATACGGTAAATCATGCAAGGAATAATCTATAATTCCAAATTTGGAAAAATATTTCTTTAACTACCATTAATTCGGCTTATAACGTGCACCTGTACTTTCAAGCTGATTTTTTTAAATTTTTAGGAGTATTCGCCGTATAACGTGCACCCCCTTTCCTACGAAGGAATCTGAAATATTAGTATACATTGCTTGTATGCTTTAAAGTCATTTATTTAAAGGTATTACCCCCAGAGTTTTCAAAAAATTGTATTCTTCTAGAACCACAACTTTTTAGTTCATAAAAAACAAGTCTCTCTCATTTCTAATAAATAAACAGTATTTCTATTCATGCAGAAGTACATATTTTTAACGCTCTTTTCTTTTGTTATTTTTAAATCAATCGTCCATGTGTAGCCTAGTGGTTAGAGCACCAGACTCCGGACCGGAAGGCTTGGGTTCGATGCCCGTACCGCCAAATACCCTCCGAGTACACACGGAGTATATGCTCGTTAAATCAGTGGGTCTGAAAGTCATGTGGGCGGAATCACGAGTGCAGGGAACTGGAGAAAATTTCCCTCCACTTCAGTTCCATGCCTAAATTTTGGAGGTGGAAATAGATGGTGGCGCCATCTATCGCAATGTTCTATCACCCCTTCGGGAATTTCACCGACCTAAATCGTACTGTCATCTGTATGGTGGTAAAGGCTTACGCCAACGACATGCGTACATCTAGACCATTGCCACAATGAATTTCGTGGGCCTCGATCTGACTATGTCAGACAGGTGGCATGAGCAACAACAAATCAATCGTTTTTATATTCAGCGTATAGCGCGCACCCTTAAGTTTCAATCTTATTTTTTGTGTTATAAGTGCGCTTTATACTTCGGATTTTACGGTAAGTTGGTAATACAGATTTCGAGTTCAACATTTGCCGATGTCTTCTGTTCTACAGGATTAAAACCAGGTTTAAATCCAGATTATTACCAGATTTTTGTAAAGTAGGAATTTTACTTTCATGCAGCCGTATTTTTACCTACGAATATAAGAAAAAGAAATGGAAATAAGAAAATTTCTTCGCTCGCGCACAGTATTTTGGAAAAAATGGAAATACTGGTTTTGTAATAGAGAATTGGTAGGTGGGATCACAGTCAGAAAGCGTTACATTGCTAAAGCCTAACTCCCATGTGAATGTTGTTTAATTGTATTGCATTAACTGTGCCAATTGAAAGCAATTCAATTCACGAATATTGTGAGTAGATGTCACCATTTGAGAAAGCACGTGCATTTGGACAGAAAAAAGAGGGGTGTTCATTTTGTTCGTCATTTAAGTCAGAAAGATTTACGGATTCGAAGATATCGATTGTAATGGATGAACTATGGCTGTTCAGATTGTCAATGAGGTAAAGGTTTACGCACAGAGATGAGTGAATGCGAGGAAATAGTGCTTGTCTGATCAGTTCTATTAAAAATTAATGCATTCATACATTTAACCAATACACCCATAACTGCATAACTAAATTAAGGCCACACAGCAAACGGGGGTTAAGGACACATTTGCCACTGTTTTGTCTGACCTTAATGTTGCACACTACCTTACGGGTTTAGTGTGATGGAGTTAAAAGCAGCTAGGTTCCTTTTTTGGGGGGGGGCGGTACCAACCAAGAGATATATTTTAGAAAATGTTCTTTTTTTATTCGAGATTAGAATTAACCCTTCAAAATACATAGGTAAACAACAAGTTTTCAACAATAAATTGAGAAAAATCTGTTGTAATTGAAGCAAAATCGGATTTTTTTTTTTAGTATTTTATTTATAATTTCTCGTCTTTGCAAACAGAATACGGGAATAAAAAATTTTGAAGAAGAAACGTAGATATATGCCTTATTATAAATGAAAAAGAAACATCACACAGGGGGTTTTATGTGAGATCGTATGTGTGCACCAATGCTACATGTCATAGATTCAGCCAGGAAAAAAAACACGATTTTTTCCCAATAAATTATTTTGTTAGTGGAAATTTACAAAAATGCATACATTTTATATTTTGGATTCTAAAAATGTTAAAGATTGATTATTTAATATTCATTTATAAAGTAGAATTTTGTCACATATTGAATATTCACCTAATCTTCAAAGAATATATTGCAAAGAAAATATTCGAATTTTAAGCAAAACATCAAATGGCTTCGAATATTACCAACGCTGTCGATTTCACGAAATACTTGCAGCTGTAACTGAAAATTAAACTATATGCGAGTGTGTCTGGGACTTGTTTGGGTACACTACTCATATCTGTGTTTATATAGTATACTATTTACATTAAACTGTGGAGAGACACATGTTTCCTGAATGTTTGTAAACCCTATCATCTATTGCATCCTTATTTAATAGCTTCTGTATTTAGTGCTACAAATGTTGTACTAAGATATCCGAATACGTTCGGATCCCTGATTTTGCAAAAGTGTATAAATGGATAATATTTATGATATTTAGTGTCACTTAGATTAGAAAACTGTATAAAATTGTCTTAAGAATATTATTACAATAAAAAATTATTTAAGTACAACATTTTGACAAAAAATGAACATAGAATGACCCATATTTCAAATATTCCCCTTTCGTGAAAAATGCTTCTATTACAATAATATTTTGCCTGTATATAGCTCAGACCTCTGTACAGAGGCTGAATTCTAGTATTTTTGAAATATACAATTTAAAAGTGGGTTTATCCATGTTTTTCTTCAACAGAGGTGAGAAATCTTATGAAAAAAACGCCCATAATTATTTCAATTCGTTGTAACTCTGAAAATAATATGAAGTTTTCAAAAATCATAATTAAGCCTCTGTACAGAGGTCTGAGCTATATACAGGCAAAGTATTATTTTAATCGAAGCATTTCTTTTAAAAGGAGAATATTTTGAAAAAAGGTTATTCTAAGCTATATTTTTGCCAAAATGTCCTTAAAACAATTTTATACATGTATTTTTATCTAAGTGACACTAAATATCATGAAAAGTATCCATTTATGCGCTTTTTTAAAATCACGGTTCCAAACGTAATCCGATACCTTAAGTGATCAGAATCAATCAGTAATTTGCGATTAGAAATGGTTGAATGTATAGCAATACATATCATACTTTTTCCTCCTATAGGATTAATTTATAATTAATTTATTACTTTAATTGTAAGTTAAATATCAATGAAACGCTTAAAATATTAGCATTGAAGGTTACACAGTTTTACATTCACCACTTAGCCTCTTGCTTTGAAATATAAATTTACTACCTTTGAGAATAGTCTGTATAGAATTAATAATAAGAGTTCAAAAGTGAGATATATCTTATAAAAAAATACATCAAATTGAGTAATAGTATCTGTCATAGTTTTAATTAAGTGAATTAATAAGCAACAGGTTTTAAAAAATAACCAGTGCAAATACATAAACCTTCTGTGTGTGATAAATCCTTTCGCTTCCCGAACAATCAAGGATAATTTCATTATTTGTGTACATTTTTGTTCTGCCATAAAACGATTTTTTCTCTTTATATTTTTATATGTAGTAACAAAAATACTAGTCATTTAAAAGTCTAAAATTATCTATATTCTACATAAAATAATTTAGTCACGGCAATTTTTCATGATAATCTAATAAGCGCAAGTAAAATTGGCATACGCATTATATATACGAGGGCTGTTTTTTAAGTAAGGTCCGTTTGTTTTTAAAAAATAACGACAATATTTTGTTTCAAAAAACCCTTTTTATAGGATTGTACATATTTTTGCCTATTTTTCTACACATTAGCCGAGTTTATTAATGCACTTGTCATACCTTAGAACTAAGTTTTGAAAACCCTCTTCAAAAAAGTGTGTCACCTGGTCTAACAGCCAAAAGTTAACCTCCGCTTTCACTTCTTCGTTGTCACGGAAGCATTTCCCGCCAAGACACTGTTTGAGGTACTGGAAAAGGTACCTTAAACACAATCTTGCTTAACACACAGATTCAATAGCTTGCATCAAACCATCAGTGATTACAGAGGTCCGGCCTGAGAGGACTTCGTGATGTCACCTTCTTTCACTCATCTTTAAACTTCCTGACCTATTTTCGAACTTTGTTATCACTCATTGCTTCAGTGCCATAAACTCATGTTACGTGGCGATGGATGTCTGCAGTCGACATGTTTCTCGCAGTCAAAAAACGGATATCAGACCGTATCTCACACTTGTTGAGTGATTTAATCATCTTAAACATTTTAAAGACGCACAACGAAGCTTAGACGACTGCTACAGCGCTGAAAATGGCGCGAGTGTGTTCGTAAAAGATGCTGGTCAGTGACGCACAGACTCGTGGGGTACGCGTGAACTAGGGAACGATACGTGCCAACGGACCTTACTTAAAAAATTGCCCTCGTATATATATATATATATATATATCAGAAGCATGCGTATGAGACTATAAGGATCAATGCCTACAATTTTCTTGACCTTCAGTATTGGGGTGTAGGAGCATACGTTCCGTGCAGGTGGTTAGTCTGACGCGACGCGAAACTCTCAGGGCTTAGCTCCCAAACAAGTTTGGTACTTATTCATCGACCTACTAAAGGACTCAAGGGTTTAGTAGGCCTTGTTCACACAGTCCGCTGTTTGAACCTCTAATCCGTTTCGTAAAAGCTCGATATACTCAACTCATATATACATATATAATGTATTAAATTATTGTAATCTAACTTGAAATAATACTCTAGAAATTAGCAATACATAATAGGGCAGTAATATTACAATTCTAAGCTTGTGTGTGTCTATATGGTATATATACATGTACATACATGTACTATCAAGTATGTAATATTGATATATTATATATAATTGAGAGACTTATTTTATCATACTTGAAACATTCTAAAATAGGATAACTTATAAAAAAAATATTTCTTTTTGAATAGAATAAATGCAATTTTAATTTTACTCTACTAATTTTACTCAACTGCTTTGGTACTAATTAATTAATCATATATAGATTAATTTTAGCATATTTTTCATCTTCTATAATTTGGAAGCGCTTTCTGAAGGCTGTGCAATATCTTTTTCAACTTAAGAGAAATTGCATACTTGAGACTTTAGAAAATGTATTTCTTAAGCTTCTTGACATTAAAAATATCTGTTTTTTGAAAATAAATATAAATCGTATTCTAAATACATTATATAGTTAATATTACAGATAAATAAATTCAAATAATGAATTCGTATATCCTGTGAAATATTTTGCTTTGGGTTTGGTTAAAAGCATTCACTTCTAATCCATATGTACTTAATTAAGTAAAGACATATATTGGAATTCAATGTTTTTTACTAGAAATTATTTCTTAAAAATACACTTTGCAATATAAGATAACGCAAAATGAAAATAATATATTAGAACCAGAAAATTTGTCAGCTTAATTAAATGAATATCATATAGTAGGTTATTTTTACCACAAATTTTTTCTTAGAAAAATAACCAATTTTGATAAAATAAAATAAATCAATTTCTTTTATTTCTTTTCTAGGACTTACGTCATAATAATTGAAGCATTATTAAATTTCTACTACAATGTCTAAAATTTTGTAATTGTGTATTTTAAAAAATCACTTGCTAAGCGTGACAAGCATCACTGACGGGTATCAAAAATTTTTTTTGTCTGTGAAATTCTTTTAGAATTCAGCAGAATAGTCTCTTCAGTGTATAATTTTGTGCGCAGTTTCAATAAATTCTCCAGATTTCACACTAAACTTAAGGCGGAACTCTTTCCTATAGTTTAAGGCTACAAGTCACGTTGTTCAATAATTTAATATTTTCAACCAAGTACTCTAATTGGATAAAGTTTACGTAGCGTTTATATATTCTGTATACTATTCTTTTTTACGTTCCCTATTTCGGCTGTCAGTGCAAATCTAAAATTATTCATTTTAGAGCTAGCAGTGACGAATATAGTCCATCATTTTGGCATTGATATCTAATCAGTTTGAACAATTAATAAATTTATTTTAAATTTTATTTTTACATTGCTTATATCAAAGTGAGATGATTTATATGCTTGTACTCTTCATTCTTAAGAAGTTATAGGATTAAAACATTGCAAACGTCGGGTTTCTTATTTTAACCACTCTAAGCAATAATTTTCTTAAATAAAAATACCTTAAGTAACTTACGTAAAATTATGTTTCAAAAAGTTTTTTTTTTGTTACTGCATTGTACTACTTATATTAATATAATATTATATTATTGTATATTAATATAATTAATATTAGTGAAGAAATTCCATTCATTAGAAATGATGCAAAAAACTGCAAGCAATGTAAATGTTTTCAAAAAAGCTGATTAAAATTAACTTAACTTATGAAACCCTCTAGAAATGCTTTCATGTATTATATCTTAAAAACTAAATATCATAATTAAGCGAAAATTAAAATAAATTTGATCGATTTATTTTTATTCATTAATATATTCTTGGTTTCTATAAGATAACAGTTAATTATGTTGTGACTCAAGTTATTGAAATCCAAATATATCCTTAAGAAACATTTAATTTGTTTATTCTAAGAAAATTGAAGGATTTTTTTTAAGGAAGTGTGCAATGACTTAGAACTTATACATGGAGCTATATTAATCAGGCAAATATTTGAAATCCGAATTTTGTTTTCTTCATTTTATTTTGTGTGTGTGTGTGATTATTACTTAAATATTCATTTCTAATGTTTTGTTTATGTTCTTATTTCTTTACTTATGTAAGAAGGAACTGACTATTTTATTTTTCTTTAAAAGAAATATTAGAAACACATACAATATGCTCTTATTTTTATTTCAAAAATAATTATATTTAAAGCATCGGGAATTTTTTTTTTTTACTTTTAAAAATATCATTTCTTTAAACAACTTAAGATTCTAACCAAGAAAATATTTAAAAAGCGATTTCGTATTTTCTTAGAAAGACCCATGAACAATTTATAAATGGGGAACAATTCAACACAAAAACAATTTAAGCAATTCACTGGCTAAAATAAACAAGTAATATAAAAAAAATCGAGACTATTCCTACTTAGATCAAATGAAAATTTTTTTATTTTAGTTACCTTTTATTAAATAGTTACAATTAATATAAATATTATACACATATGACGGAATCACAATATCAAATGACTAAATAGAAAGCGATTTTCCTTTCCATATTGTTGGAATAATTTTTTTGTTTGTTACTACTTATCCATTAATTAAATTGGATTATTCCAAAAAAAAATATTAAAAAAGAAATCACATTCGTAGAAATTAGGCCATCCCACGTGGAATTCGAAACCATAACCTTTGGATTAGAAGCTCGTCGCGCTATCTATTGCGCTACAGGGACACAACTAGCGATTTTCATTTATATATATATGCTGTTGGACTATTATTTTTGTTACTATTCTTTCATTTTTTAATTTAATTAATTTGACAAAAACTGTAATAAAATCAAGCGTCATCCACTACAAGTTTAAAAAATGTATTTGGCTTTGAATGGATGAATAAAAATATTTTATCATCGACTGAAAATTTGAACAATATATGTTTATATATATATAGGAAGAGAGGGAGAAAAAATAGTAGGAATTGGAAAAATTAAGACAACATTTTGGTATCAAAACATTTCAAAATAATTTTAGATTTATTTTCTTAAGTAATATTACATTTGTTCATACCTTCTCATATAGAATTGATGTTAGTTGATGGGAATTTTTTCAGGAATATTTTCGGGAATCTTTTTATATCTAAGTTATTTGAAAAAAAACTTGACTATAACGTCCTTCACCTTTTAACTAAAAAATCAAAAATCATTATTGGTGATATCGAAATTTAAAATTAGAGTAAGCGTTCCTATCAAAAAGTTAAATGGAGCTAGAGAATAAAAAGAGAGTTTTGGTTTTCATGCGGAACTATCAACAAAAACAATTTCAAAAACCTAATATATTATGAAAGTAATATGAAAGTTGATTTTGAAATATAATCATTTTATTGATTATTAATTTCTTAAGTTAATAGATAAGAATAAAAAAAAAGATTATGACTATTAATTTTTTCCAATTTATCGATAATATATATTGCCGGCCTTCTTTTTCACGATCTTTTCACAAGAAAGGCAAATTTTTGTTACAGATATTTTAAAATCTAATACACATTGATACTTACAGAAAATAGGTTGAATATTCTAAATAAAAATAAAATAAACTATATTTTATTTTTTGATTTAATGATTTTAATTTTTGATTTTGTACATATTTTAGAGAATTGACGAATCATTAATTATAAATAGAATATTAAATTCAGATTAAAATATTTTGTTTTTCGTCGTTAAAAATACCTTTTTTATTTTATGTCAAATTTTACAACGATAATTGTTTGAAAGAGAAATAACGCTAAATAATTATGAATTCATCTACCATTTTATAACGTACCAAGGTAAAAAAAATGATTGTCTGTATTATATTTTTAAGGCTTAATCAAGATTCAAGTTTCGGGAGTTAATCAAAAGGTTACTTTATTTGCTTGAGGATACAAAAAGGATAGAAATTTGACAACTTTAGTTGTATACTAAAACGTTATGCAAGATCTAATTTCATGCGTAATTAGATCTGTTGCTAAGGAGTCTCAGGGTTGTTAATTTTCTTTAGAGGGGTGTGAAAACATAAACAATATTCAAATACATATAACTCTTTGAAATTAAAATGAAATCAATCGAATCTTTTACACATTATTTATAAAGGAATGGGGCTTCAGAATTGTATAAAATGTTTAAGAATAGTAAGAATGTTCAGAAAAGTATAAATGTTTAATTAAATATAATCCTAATATAAATATTTATAAACATATAAAAATAAGAAACATTTTTATAAGAAATATTAATTAAGTTTTACGTTTAGCATGCTATTTCCTAAAATAGTAGCTTAAATAAGTAGAATTAAAATTGTTTATAAAGTTAAATGTATCCTTATTACACTGTAGTAATTTTATATTAGTAGAATAATAAATTATATTCAAAAAAAATTAAATTTTCAAAAATTTTTTTAAAAAAAAATATATTTCAAATATTTTGAAATAAAAACGATATTTTATTCTTAAATGATGTAGGGTTTAAAGAGTATGATACATTTTATAATTCTTTAAAGTTTTATACATCAGAGGCTACTATTTTAGAAAATATCGTGCGTAACGCAAAAATTATTTAATATTTATTACATATTTTCATATACTTATAATTTTTAAAATTAAGATTATATTTCAAACATTTTATTCTGTTTTGAAGCCATAATCCTTTATAAATAATGTGTAAAATATTCGAATTATTTAATTTAAATTTTACAGAATTATGTGTGTTTGAAAATTGTTTATGTTTTTACCCCTCGAGAAAAAGTTAACATCCCTGAGACCCCGTTTTGTCAATGGGTTCATATGCTTATGTTTCAATGATTTTAGCAAGCAAATCATATCCAACTTGCCATGACCATTTCTGAATTGCAGCTTTGCATGAGTTGGCTCGTCACTTTGAAAGTCCTTATTCGTTGGACAAAAAACAAAGTCACCATGTGACCTATTTGGATTAAAAGAAGGTGATACCATACTTCCCAAGTAAACTCTTTTTCAGAAGTTCACACGTTTATTTTGCTGCATTGGTAATCACATTTCTATACATTAGAGCAATGCCTTTCGACAGTTTACCCACTTTTTGCGTTCTTCCGTCTGCAAGTTAGATCGACAACACTACCCGCACATATTACGGTCGTCCGGCATTATTCGGTAAAGTTACCTGAACTCCTAAAATTCGATTTCAGATTCTCATATCGATGCCCCAGGGCGTGCAAATTCAGCTGCTAGAGGGAACAAAAATTTGTAAGACTCGAACGTGAAGCCATTACACCTAATTCCGGCAATATTCTGCAAATTCATCAAAATTTCTGAAACACACACACACACATATATATGTATGGGGAATATATACATCTTAATATGTATATATTCCCCAGAGTGTTCTCCCTCTAAATTGGGGTGGAACCGAGACAAATCGTATTGTCACCTGCATGGTGCTCAAAGCTACGGCTAACGACAGGCGTCACTTAGCCCTTTACCGTGATGAATTTCGTCGGCCTTGATCTGATCTTTGCCGATCAGGTGGCATTAGTAACAACATAACAACAACATGTATATATTAAGGTGTGTTAGAAATATAACTTTACTTAAATTGATAACCATAATCGCGTCCATAATTTATTTGACTCAACAATCTTAACAAAAGGAATGATGAACTATATGCCGCAAAATGGCATACATCACTTGTAGAAAAAAACCGCATACATGATTTTATTTTTATTTTCGAAATCATGAGGAAAACAGAGGTTATTATTGTACTTACATTTCATGTTTTAAAGACTTCTAGTCCACACTCTAACTCTTTTGACCTAAATTTTTTCTTATTCTAATCGAATTTTTTGTCGTTGAGGTTTCATTTAGCCTGTTTCTCAATAATAAAGAAAACATAACATTTAAAATTAATCTCAAACTATATATGTGTGTGATTATCATTTTTTTTATTACATTAAACGTATTAATTACTTGTGAAAGAGTATTAACTTGTCTAAGCATTTTTAAAACAATTTCTCAATTAGAAATTTTTTTTAATAAAATACGAATACTAATATTAATACAGTTGAAAAAAAAAAAATATTTTTCCTTTAATATGTCTGAAACATCTTTTCAACTTAATTAGTTTATTTTAGATGCACTTTTAGTTTATTTTAGATAGTTTATTTAAAACTTTCTATCATGGATAGTATGATGACAATCAAACTTATAACATAATTCCACTAAAAATTCTAACCTGAGGGATTTAAATTTAACAAGTGGATAAAATCCTTTTATTTAAGTTTAAATTTTTTTAGAAAAAATAGATTAACTAATTTCTGAACTGAATGGAGAGATATAAATGATGTATATGAATATAAACAAAATTCTTCGACATAAATCGTTGTTTCTTATCCCGGTGAATAATAAAACTTTTAGTTAGATTCATTGAAAGTTTATGGCAGATAAACAGTCTCAACAACTTTAGTCTGAAAATTGTGCTTGGATCGATATCTGAATAAGGTTACGTTAACCATTATATTTCATCATTTCAAATTCCAGTGAGGTAAAAAAGAAAAAAAAAACCCTTCCAATTTCCTATCACAACACACGAAAAGTGATGAAAGACTGCTACAACTTTATCATCAAGAAGTTTTAGTATTGACTTTTTGGTTCAATATCCAAACGCATATTGTAATTTTCTTTTCTCTGTGAATTTTCTTTGGGATTTCAGGAATGGGGTAAGAACTTTCTTACGAAAAGAAAAATATTTGTTTGAAAACTCTAAATGAATACAGCAGTCGCATATTCAAAGAAATTTGTCTGTTCCTATAAGAGTGGTTTCTAAATCACGTTTTTGATACGAAATACGATCCAATTGGGATACGAAGTTTGATATGAATATCAACAAAATTACACTTTTCGTCATTCATTCTAGATTCTACTAATTTCCTTCAAATATCTGTGCCAGACTCAGTACGAAGTTTAGAAAATCAATGCCTAAGTAGTAAAATAATGAAAAGTAATTAAAATAGTTCGAAGTTGTTTGAATAGATTTGTATGTTTCTATTTTCAAACTGTATTTTTAAAACTATACTTATTTTCTAGTCAATTATTATTATTATGTGCAGCAATTTCTATTTTATATGTATTTTGTGTAAAATATTTAGTTTTACTGTCATGTCAAATAATAGCGTCATCTACTGTATTTATCTTTCGTGCAATGGTAACAAGTGGTTTGCTTAGACTTAAGTATTATAATCTGTGTGAAATATTCAGTTCCTATACTGTACCTCGATAGGAAAGGATATCACCACCCGAAGCTGCTGTCATTTGTATAGATGTAACTAAATGAAAATGTTAATATTTTTTTAATGGTTCTTTCACTTTTGCTTTAGAAGGGAAAGAAAAGCATAGGAAAGAATAATTATGCATACTAATGGGCAATCATTTAGATAGATCATTCTCCAGCACGAAGTCCAAAAATTTGTATTAGCTTCTTAACTGGTTTGTCCGTACACCGTACGGGCTATCAAAAACAGGCCTCCATCGGTTTGCCCGTATGCTTTAAAGGCACTGATATATTCTTCTTTCTATCTTAGGTTTGTATTTTATTATTTATAGTGAGATTGTTAGTGTTAGTGATTTAAGAGATGAAGTTTGTCAATGGAACTAAAATACTTCTCATCTGGGATTTTCTTTGTGGTTAGAGCGAGAATTTTTATTGAAGGCCATAATTGAGATTCTTGAAAATATTCGATTAATAACAGATATTGGCAAAGCAGAGTGCAATTCGTTGCTTGAGAAGACATGAAAATGGAAAGATAATCTAAAAGCAAGTCAGTGCAATGTAAATATTAGACCATGCCTCTAATTGCGTGCGTGTATATATGCACACATGGACATAATCCCCAACCATTTGAAAAAGATGTTTTAACATGAAATTTTTTGTAAGTATGAGATAAATTCTTATAAGATATATAAAACATTCTTCATAGCTTACACAGTGCACTTATAAAATTCAAACATTTAAGTGCTTATAGTTATAAAACGAAAAATATTGTCAAAACTTTCAAACTGAAAATTAAAAAAATCTTCCACATTTTCGCATTGTACTTAGTTATGTACAAAAAAATGCCTTTTATTTAAAACTTTTTGGGCATTTTTTTTCCTTTTACTTTAAGAGTTAATGTGAGTAGAAAAATGAATATTTTTTTGGAAAAAGAAATTATTTTAAATTTATAATTATATAAATAATTCTGAAGAATAATAAAATTCTTTTCTGCCTACTTAGTGCAAATTTTAATTCCAAATATAATTTTTATTTCTTGCACCGAGACCTCAGGACAAGTTATTGTTACAATAAATAAATATACTGTTATTAAATTTTTCATTTAAGAAATAATAGAAAAATATATGAATGGATATAGCCATTAATATTATATTATACTCTTTTTAGCATTCAATATTTCATTTTAAAATACATTTTAATATGAATAATGAAAGAGAGAGGATAGAATAAATAATTTTACTACAATTTTATTTTAATACTTTATTTTAATGAAGCCATTTAATTTAAAATGAAATACAATTTTAGAAAAATAGTTATTATCATTTTTTCATAATATATTATTACAATACTAAGTTATTCAATTATTATTATTTAGTAAATACGGTTAGTTAGTTAATAGACACATTTATGACCAATAAATTAATCAAGTTTAGAAAGTACTAAGTATCAGATGATACAAGATAACTTTTCGCAAACCTTAGAATTATAAATCTTGTTTATATTTTTTAACCCTATAATTGAAACCGATATCCTAACAATAATAAAATTTTAGTAAATTTTGACAAGAAAATTTACTATTTACGTTATCTAAGTTAACCCTTTTTTTCTACTGATGGTACTTATAAGTACCACCACTTTAAAATTACATAGAACAACCATTTTACGAATAAACTGACAATACTTACCAGGAATATTTCTTTAAATCTACTCTTCCAAGATATATTGGTTCTATGATGAGTATTTCAGCGGGAAAAGTGAATAGTTTTATAGCAGAAATTGCGTTTTCAGTGGATTGTGAAGATAGTAATTTTTGTTCCGAAAAAATAGTTAATGTCAAAAGGCAAAAGTTTTTTTTATATGTTAATTAAGACCTTAGAAAATGATTTGACAATTTATTGTAAGTGGACAGTGTATATAATTAATTTTACAGTTGAAAATCTTTAAATAATTAATTAGCTCTAACGGATTAAATTTTCCAACGTTGAGTGTTTTGCTTATGTATATCCCTTAGTTTTCAGTGTAGTGATTCAAAAAAAAATTAATGAAAAAAACAGCAGTAAATCTTATAATGCAGTAGATAAAGGGTTAAAAGGATGCCTTCTTCATAAAAGAAAAATGCTTAGAAAAATAAACTGAATTAAAGTATTTTTAGAACAAACATGATGTCTTAGAAGTGATTTTATCAGTGATGAATTCCATACAATTTTGAGGAAAAAAAACAAGCTTTGTGATTTATAAATGTAAAAAAAAATATATGATTTAAGGATAAAAATATATGGTTTCAATACGCATTTTTGTTCCTGCTTACATTCATCATAAAATAAAAATTGATTGTTTGACATAGATAAAGTAACTTCTAATAAATCCGAAGCTTTGATCATAAACCAAGTCTAATCAGGAAGTAAATATTTATGTCCTGTTGTATACAAACTCATATAAGATCATACATATTTACAACTATTTTGGGAAACATATAATGTGATTTCTTTTGCATCATACAATTTTATACAAATTATTTACCTTAGATTCAAATGCAAACAAATATTTAGTAATAATAAATTGCCACAAATAAGTGATTGTAAGAGTAGAGAGAGCGTGTGTTAAATTCTTACGATAATTATATTATTTAAAGCACTAACCATAAAGAGTTATAGTGATTGGAAAAACTATAAAGGTATTTGTTTCGTGATATACGTTGTCTAAAAATAGGTAGACAATTGACATAAAATAAATAAACAATATTTATTCATATCCAATGCATGTCAGAGGCACCACTTGAAGCACAATTGCAGACTTAACCTTCCAGGGCATGCTTTCCACAAGTTTATTGATGATGCACAATGGTATTTTTTCCCCTCGTCTTGGAAAAGACATGTAAATTATTTTACCAATTTTGGAAATTTCCTGAACCTCCTGTAATTCAGGGTTCCAATTCGCCACAGAAGTTTTATTTAGGATTCAACTCTGGATCCTATGAAGGGAAGTGCAGTCGGTTCACCATGTTGTCATCATAACAAACCTTAGTGAATCTATCTACATGACAAGGGACGCGGTATTTCTGAATGGAACAATGATCCAACCCATAAAACTTCCTCAGCGTAAGATGTCTAGAAAAATGCAGTAGCAGTCGGCGTTAAGCTTACCATGAATTTTAATCAACGGTCGCAGTACATTCTACTATAAACATCTCTCGAACATAATTCTACCTCCGTCAAATTTTACTGTAGACACAATCCATTCTCACAGAAATCATTCTCCAGGTATTGCCAAACCAAGACTCTGCCATCCAACTAGTAGAGATTGAACCTTGATTCATTATTCCAGAGAAAATGTTTAAAATCATCTAAGGTCCAATTTTAAAGTATCTTGCCTCATCTCAACCAAGCAACGTGGTTAGCTGCAGTAAGAGCATGGAACTATATAAGAACCAACGGAATTTGGATGGAACGGACTCTTAGTTTCGAGGGTTTGTCGTGTCAAAACACATTGAGACAAACCACATTCCCCTTCCACTTTTTAAACACAAAAAACACTATCGATTTTGCAAAGTTTAATTCACTACACATATCAAGGATACGCCATTGCTGTGATATCCAACAATTAAACTTTTCTCGAAGTCAGACAGCTTTGAATACCATAGTATCAAGCATGCGATTACTACCGGTGCTGTTTCTACACGATATTTAATTATAGAAGGTGTGATGTAGTTCAGGATCGAATATATCCTCATTTGTTTGGGTATCCAAATACTTATTGGTAGATAGTGTATTTAGCACGCATAAAGTTTTAACAAGAATGTAGTGTTAGTAATACACTGAAAAGCCTAAAAACATGGTACAGGTATGCTTATACAAATAAAGATATATGAAGCCAATCAGAGTACGATGCTGGGGTCTGCAAAGCCGATATAAGACAACGAATGTTTGACTAAGTTGTTAGATATTTTACTGCTGCTACAATAACAGGTTATCAAGATTTAAGGTAGTTTGAAAGTGGTGTTATAGTCGGCTCACAAGAGATGGGACATAGTATGTCCGAAGTAGCGATAAAATTTGAATTTTCGCGTAAGACCATTTCAAGAGTGTACCATAAATATCGGGAATCCGGTAAAACATCAAATCTACGACATCACTGTTGCCGGAAAAAGAACATACAATAACGGGACCAACGACGACTGTCGAGAATCACTCAGCATGACAGACGTGCAATCATTCCGTAAATTTCTGCAGATTTTAATCCTGGTTCATCAATAAGTGTCACCGGGTGAACCATTTATCGAAACATCATCGATCTCAGCTTTAGGAGCCGAAGGCCCACTCGTGTACCCTTGTTGTCTGCACGACATGGGTCCGTCAACATGAACATTGGACTGCCGATGACAAGGAACACGTTTCCTGGTCTGACGAATCTCATTTCCAATTAAATCGAGCTGATAGACGTGTACGGGTATGGATACAACCTCATTAATCCATGGGCCTTACATGTCAACAGGAGACTGTTGATGGTATGGGGCGTGTACAGTTGGCGTAATATGGAACCCTTGACTTGTCTAGATACGACTCTGACAGGTGACAGGTACGTAAGCATCCTGCCTGATCACTTGCACCCATTCATGCCCATTGTGCATTCCGACGGACTTGGAGAATTTCAGCAAGGCAATGTGATACCCCACACGTCCAAAAGTACTACAAATTGGCTCCAGGAGCGATCGCCTGAATTTAGACACTTCCGCTGGCTACCAAAATCCCCAGACATGAACATTATTGAATATATCTGAGATGCCTTGCAACGTGCTGTTCAGAAAATATCTCCACTCCCTCTTACTTCTATTGATTTATGAACAGCTCTGCAGGAATCATGGTGTCAATTACCTCCAGCACTAATTCAGACATTAATCTTATCCATTCCGCGTCGTTTTGGAGAACTACTGCGTGCTTCTTGAGGCCCTACATGATATTATTCAGGTGCACCAGTTTTTTCGGCTCTTCAGTGCATAAAACTTTAAATGATTAGAAAAATAAAACCACAAAAATAATTTTTTACATATAACATTAATTTCATCTACTTATCCCCTTATAAATATTCTCTATTTCTCTGTATGTATATATATATATTCATAAAGACCCAGTTAAATTTAGGACAGTTACAAATGGTTTTAATACATATATCAGCAAAACAGACAAAATTCTCCATGAAATATTGCATGAAACAATAAATAATATTAAATCCTCAGCCATTCTTAAAAATAGCAAATCACTTGTTGAAAAAATGAAAGATAAAAAAATTTATTCAGTCTATAGTTTAGATTTTGAAGATCTCTTTAACTCTATTAATATTGATGATTTGATTAATATACTTGTAAATTTACATAAAGGCAATTTATTTAATAATGTTAATTATGATAGATTTGGTTCACTACTTAGGTTTGTACTTAAAGAGAACTATATATATATATCATAAAGGTAACTATTATCAGCAGTTTAAATTATTGCCACAAGGTGGCCCTGCGAGCAACTGTCTTGCCAATTTATACTTACATTATTTTGAAAGTAGTTACATTAATAATTCTAATCTCCTGTGTGTGTTTTATTTTCCTTGTTCAGACGAGAAGTGTATATTAGTGTTTGTTCACACTTCCGTTACTTTGTAGAATATGTGATTTGGAGAATTCTTACAATAATGTCAAACTTTAGTTGATATGTCTTGCAACTTTTACAGACATCTTCAATGAAGAATCTAATTTAAATAGAAACTAATTACTTCAGGTGAATCCACACAAATTGAAATCCATTGAAACAGCCCGTATTACAGCTCTTAGGCGTGCTATTTATAAATTTGTATAGCATTTTCAGTATTTGTATTTTAGAATGCTATTTATTCAGTGCAGAAGAACCAATCATACTTCTTCCAAATTATTTGATTTATCGAATTAACTTTCTATATACAAGAAAAATTAAAGTCTTTTGAATATATATGAATGTATATATGTATAAAGAAATGTCTGTAGCGAATGTTTGTGTGTTTTCTTTTAGAGCATTAATTATTAGCAATGTTTATTATCCATTATTGCTTTATGTAAATATTAATCAATGTAAATTATAGCAGCTATATATATATATATATATATAAGGCTTTTAAATATTGGAGAACATATTGCAAGTTAAAAATTTCTGTGGTATTTTTGGATTATTGGCAAATGTATATTGTTAAGTACGATGCATACGTTTTTAAATTTCAGTTTGAAGGAATGAGACAATTTGATTCGATTTAGTTGAAGAATACAACTTTCACTTGGTAGGAGGTATAACTTGGATGTTACTGCCGTTACATTTTAAACAAACATGTACTAATACTTAGAATCAAAATTGGTGAGAATTTTTTTAGTACTTAGACCTTTTCAAATATTAGTTATCATTTTATCATTAGTTTTTATCATCTTTAGATGGTGTATATTTCCCACTCAGAATAGAAATTTCTCTAAATACACTAACACAAATGCAGAATACCATTGATACTTTGATATATTTTCAACTAATGTTTCCCTCTAGATTAGAAATTAAACTCTCGGGAAGTAAAACAATCTGAAGGCTGCCTCTTCATTCGATGAAACAGCCTTCATGCTTTATTAAATAAAGTGTGCGATGATTCATTTTCCCGGAATCGCAATGATGTATTCCAAAAGTTTAGTTTCGGAACATTTACCGGATTGAATGCTTAATTAGCAAACGCGTAACATCTTATCTGAGGATTAACATTCGTTGAGAGGAAGGAAATGTAAAGAAATAAATTGATATCATTTATAATTTGAGTATGTGATTAAGAGTCCTTGAATTTAATGCGTTGCTATGAAGAGGGAAGTGAAATCTATACAAGGGGAACAGGGATGTATACTGGTTCCCTGTTTCATCAGTTCTGGGTTTGTTTCGAAATTTCAGACTTTTAATCTGGTTGATGTTACACAAATTATTACATGTTGACTTCATTATGATCCTAAGTTGATAATAACTAAAGGTTATTTAAGTTTGAATTTTATTTCTCAAATGGTAGCATAATTTTTGTAAAGACTAATACAGCATGACGGTATACACACAAACATATCACACACACACGCATATACATACTTATATAGCACACATATATATATTAGGCACACATATACACACACACATACACTATCAAAAAGACACACATACACATACACATCAGACACACACACAAGTGAAACACACACCTATTCACACACATGTCAGACACAAATCTATACACGCAGACATATATCACAACACACACACCCATTATCAGTCACACACACATCAGACAAACACATATATACACACACCTCACACACTTGTTAATAACATGAAGTAATTCTTAACTGTTATTAGGAAAGGAATCATTCCATGTGAGTTGTGAGTTTGTTGGTATTTCATGCTTCAAAGTACTATATATATATATATATATATATATATATATGTTACCGTTTAAGTGTATAATTCAGTTATTTCATAGAATAACTAGGTACATCATGAAATAACTAAATAAGTGAGTTAAAGTACATAATATGTGAAAAATTCCCTACTTTACATAGGTATTCTATTTAATAACTAAGGATAGACCATTAATGTGAAAAATAAACATAATTTCAGAGATATTTTATAAATTAATTTATCATAAATATCTAAAATCTCTCGAAAAAACTTTTTATCTCTTTTGCGTATGAAAAATTGATAAATAATAAATGAAAGCCGATGATACTATTTATAATTGCACATACCGCTATCATTAGTCAAATAGAAAAGGGAAAAAAAGAAAACGTTGCAAAAATAGATTATATTTAAATATTATCAATAAAAATACATGATGAGAAGGAAAACTGTTTCTTCATAAAAAAATTATTGATCTAAAAAGTTTACATAAAAAAATAAATAAATAAATAAATAAAAAAAAATGTAAGAGAATATTAAATTAAATTTTATACTTTGATTTTACTTTCCATTATTTATTAGAGCAAGGATTGCAGTGATAACACTTTGGATTGCAAAACTTATTATTTTTGAAGCAATAACGATTTTTACTATTACATATTTTTTTTCAAGCATTTTTTGTATCCTGAAACATTGAGCTGTTGCAACAGATCGAAGCGTTGTGTAAATATTTCGAACTTCTTCAATGGAAATTAATTTTTGCTGACATATACCGAATTCATATCTGAAGTACAACTGTTTTATTTGCCCATTTCTAGGTGCTAATAGGAAACATTTTTCTCAAAGCAGGTAGAACCGGTTCGAAAAACTTTCGAGTGCCATATTTCATACTTTGAAGATCAAGTAATCGTTATTCTATAGAATACCTAGTTAAATTATAGAGTTCAAAATTTTTTATATGTTTTAACTACCTTTTCAAGTTATTTCATGAAATACCTAAAAATGGGTTTTGCGGAAATCAACTTTGGCGAGGAGGTTACGAAAGCGTAAAAGATAATTCTACTTCAGTTTTAGAAATTATTATATAGTTCTTATTCTTTTTAATTAAGAGGTGAGATTTATAAGAATGTTTTTCAATACAATCGAGCGCTTAATGCTAAAACTTAGACATCAATACTTTTTATGTACAACCTCGGACAGTAAAGTTCGGTGAATGAAAGAACCTCCGATTTGGCAGCACTGGCGAAACAAAACGCTGCACATATGTAGTGGCTTGTTTTGACCATCTGCCCCCATCGTTGCTCAGTTGAGGCTCATTTGTGCTTGTCTTACAAAGTGCTTGTTTATACGTAGGTTCTTCACTGAGAATATGAAAATGAACGCGAACAAAAGACCAATTTAAAGATTTGTTTTTAGTTTGACATGACACCAAAAAAACTTATATGATGCTGGTACGTGTATGTGAAATTAAGCACTGTCCATGGAGTGTGTGTACGGGTGGTTTCCCCGTTTTCTAAAAGCAGGGGAAGTGTTTATGACCACGTCCCTAGTGGAAGACTGGAGACCTCCATCAGTGACGAAAGCATTGAGAAAGTGAGGAAATTAATCACTAAATATAGTCAATCAACTGCGTGTATGATAGCTGATGAAATGAAAATTAACGGTGAATTCATGTGATAAATCGTTACACAGAATTCAGGGATGAGAACAACGTGTTATTGATATTGACAATATTCCCCTAACATCTAACTAAACGTGACGAGGCTTTTGAACATCCCAAATTAAGACTACTTGCTATGTTTCCAGGACATGTACAGAAGATCTCAATGGTACATAGTATGGGAAGTGACCAATTCAAAGGACAATAAAGTAACTTTCGTTAATATTTCATCTACGTTAATGTTACAGGACTATTGATGAAACTTTACAGTAAGAGGAGGCTGCATATAAGCAGTATATATCCGTAGAATGCCATGAAGTACTCATCGATATGGCTGGGTATTAATGCATATGTTAGAAATTATATTAAAGTTATTGATAATTTGTTAAACATCCATAAAAATGACACTATTTAGGTTTCAACTAACTGTCTATATTTTTTAAATACAATAAAATCTAATTTTAGATAAGAGGCAAGAGACATGACTAAGGAGCTTATATTACTAATCGGTGTATAGAAACAGGGGAAAAATTCGTCAGTTCAAATTTAAATTCGATCTGCTACATTTTTGAAACATTTTTCGGGTATCATATCATACAAACATTCAAAGAAATGAAATTAAATACCTGAAAATATGAAATAGAGCACTTAATTTTCCCGCAATAGTATGTGTGTTATTTAACTAAATTTACTTATGCATATTAATTTTTCTGTTGCATTTGAAAAGACATATGTGTCATTGAACTTTCAACGTCAACTCAAAAAAAAAATATCTTAATTATTCAGTATTTTTTTCTGTTCATGATATACTCACTATTCGTTCTAATGACCACAGGTATGTCTATAGAGTAAATGCAATCATGTGAAGTATTTTAAGTAATTAGAATTTATTTTTTGTTGCTCACTATACGATTATGCTGAATATTTTCATTTTATTTATAATTTATTTAATCTCCAGTTCTTCATTCAATAAATAAATGTTTCACTTTAAAACTCTTGAAACAGTTAAACAAGTTTTATAATTTCATTTTAATTTCTTACTTCATTAATAAATTTAATTACTTCAGTGAATAAGGGAATTTTTGTATTCTTTGAAATATTGGATTTCTACTTAAGACTCAAATATAGGAATTAAAAACAATGTAAGCAAAATTTGATATTTTTTTT
>BMAV01014378.1:312029-338138 GCA_019973955.1 Trichonephila inaurata madagascariensis | reverse complement strand
TTCAACCCTTTTATATAAATTATTTTACATATAAGAACTATCCTAAGTCAGCATTGTTTATAATACTGCAACATCCATATATATACATTTTAAATTCTATTATTTTTATAAATTCTAATCTCTTTTCTAAATTCCAATATATATGGTTTATATTACAATTTCTGTTTTTGTACGGTTCAGTACAGTGTTATAATAATTATTCATGTCTCTATAGTAGAGAATATTAACAATATATATATATATATAGTACGAAAATATTAACATAAGATTGAATCTTAATTTTGCGTTAATTCTTGTTAAAAGGACCAATATTCAGGAACAAAATTAACATGTGTAAGGCATTCGCCCTTGGGTGATTGCCTTACTTCGAAGTTATCTTCGTGACCTAGGGGTGTGGGAGTGAATGAAGAACCAGGCGTTGCCATAATCTTAATATGTCTTTATTAAGATCTTAACTTAAACACTATACAATGATAATATTTATATTTTAACTTAGAGGATCTGAGGTGAAGAAACACACAATACGTATTACCAAATAAGCGTGATCCTGACCACTATAATTACTTTACCGCTTACTCCTAACCTCTGTTTATACACAGTTCCTAATATTTAGTAGATCAGTTCTACCTCTATATCCTAGGTAGCAGCAACACTCTCGAATCCTCAATGTCTTTTCTTTATCTCGCGTGGAATGGTATCCACCTTGACTTGAACTTTGAAATATCTGCTTGCTTCAGCTTACGCGTTTAAACTCAGACTAGCATAATCACTTCCCAAAAGACCACCGCGCTTACGCTAAACTTCTGCTATTTAAAAGGTTCCTAATTTGCATAATCACGCTTCGCTTCTGGATTTTGGTTGGAAAGAATTTGCCTCTTTCGGCCCCACAAGAACCAAGAGTAAAATTAATAGAAAGCGCGATGAGCCCGTCACACATGAAGTTTAAATTGAATAAGTTTGATTTACATCTAATAACTAAATATAAATTATGTACGGTAGAGACTCGCCTATAATACAACCACTTACGGTATGACTAAATGAAGTGCTATCAAACGTTGCCAGAATGAATGCTAGTTTGTTAGAATGATTGTAATAAAAGTAATCAGTATTTTGAATAGTGTTTATTTTATGATTGAGATCACATTAAAAAAAATTGTGAAAGGAGACAAGTAAAAAATAATCTTCTGAATATACTGTAATAAAAAAAAGTTATCACACATAATATGCAGTATGTTCAGAATGGTTAATGTTTTTATATATATATATAGAGAGAGAGAGTTTGGAACTATATATATATAATAGTAGGAATTGAAAAAACACCGACCACGAGTTTATGACCATGACTACTCAACAACCGTGTCCATTACGAAATAGTCGTATTCCGTACCAAAAAAATAAATAATTAATTAAATCTGTAAATATCTCTCAAATACACATATATAATTCAGCACACATCGTATTTTTTTTGGCGAACTCAAAGAAGAAAGTAATAATTAATTTTTCTTGCCTTTTCTAAAGTAACAGAACTTTAACAATATTTGGGCCTTTTTTTACATTTTACTGAAATATTTTTGATTAATTTAGTACGCAGATAAAAAAAAATTCTAAATTTCTCAAAGCCTTACAGAAAATATAATGCATTAACAGCAATAAAAAGTAGCTTTACAACGGGGTTTTTTTCCGTCAAGGGGAAAAGTCTGCTGTGTGATAAAGTATTTTGATGATTTTTAACTGTGATCAAAATGAACTCTTCTACTCTTCTACATTTAATTTAACAGTTAAAAACTTGAGTGACGTTCCAGAAAGACACTCCAGAGATATTCCGGAAAATACCAGGGATCAGAAAAAGTTAATAACCGCTTCTGTAGCAATAAAAGAGGAGATGGCTAAAGAAAGATTAGACCAAATGACCATTCGCTCACTCACTTCAGCCCCAGTCATCATTCATATAATAGGTGATAGATGATCCAATATCTCTTCTGTTTCTCTCTCTGAGAGCTTCTTATTACTCTCCATCCCTCACAAGCAGAAAGTCCCCCTCGTGATGAGAAACTACGCTATTAATGTAGACTTGCCATGAAACCATAAACCTATTATTAAGAGATCTACTTTTAGGCAAGCAAATGAAGAAAGAAAAGGTCTAACCCAGGGGTACTCAACCTTTTTTTCTGCTGGGCCGCATACATATGTCAGCTATTTCACGCGGCCCCATACATATGTTAGTTATTTCACGCGGGCCACAGCATGAGCATAAATGGAGGGAGGGGGTGGAGAAATGCTTTAAGACCAAGATAACATTGGAAATTTAAAATATAGAAAATTGGTCAAAATATTACAACTCCTGTTTTGCTTTTTTTTAATTATTATTTTTTATATTTTTTTATTTTTGTCACTAACGCTAAATTAGAAGTATTTAAGCAGCACTCCTTCACAATGTCTGCATCAGTAAACGGTTTCAGTTGATTACCAATAATATAACTAACTTCATAGGATATATGTCTTTGTTACTCCTGTGATATTATCACTGACAAAACACTTTGTTGCTGTGGCAAAGATTATTCAAGAAAGCCTATTTATCACCTCTTGAAAGAGATCTTCGAGGAAAAGTGTCATTGAACGATTCCTGTTTATTGGTATTTCTTTAAATACAGTCCTTTCGAGGTAAGTCAAACAATTAATGATCTATATTTGTTTTTCACTACAAAATAATCGACCTCCCAAACGTCTTGAATTATTTTTTTTTTTCGAATATTTTTCGATTACAAGATATGAAAGATAGTTACAAACTGGTTCCACCCATCAAATTGTCGCTACTCCACTGTTGTCTGTTATCACTAACCGTTCCAAATAGAAAATGAATATCAATTCATACCCGTACGACACCGACAGCAAAAATCAAAATTGATATATTTGATTTTTCCATCAAATTTTTAATACAATGCTCTGAAATAAGTAAATTTCTCAGAGCGCTGGACCATGACCGGGCCATTTAAAAAGGCTCGGTGGGTCGCTGGTCTAACCTATGACCCAACTTCTATGAGGCACAGAATTCTATTTGCTGTTTAACTTATTCCGCTCACGTATGAGCCTTAATAAGTAGCAAGAAGACTCACGCGAGTCGTTATTATTATTATTATTATTACCATTCTTTTTTTGTGCGTAACTTTCAGAAAATTTCTTAGAAATTGCGACTCTACTCTTGACCTAAATAGCCTGTTTCCCGTTATACCCAACATTTGCACTTTCCTGCATTGCTTCCTTGCGTGCAAGGAAAAACGGTTGTAAGGGAGTGATTGACAACTAACAAAGTAAAAAGCAGGTACACTTTTTTTCTTTTTTGAAATTTCACAGTAAAAGAATTCTTTTCTGCTTATACCTTGTTATGAGTATGAATATAGTTTTCGTAGAAAATATTTAAATATTCCCTGAGTAGTTGTTCACCTATTAATTGCGATTCTTGAACTTTTAATTGTGATTTTTTGCTTCATTGTTGGAAAAGAAGTATTTTTTTTTTTAAAAAAAAGATAAATAATCATTTTTTTTTCTTCGTCTTAATGTATTTTTTGAATAAGTGCCAAGGATAATAAATGAAATATAAATATAAGAAAATTGGGTTTTTGATATATAATTTAGTACTTCTGAGAAGGAGAAAGAATTTAATAGTAAAAATTATGAAAATTAATTTTCATGCGTAAAAACACATGTTTTATTTTAATGTTTATTTTACGACAAAAATTATACAACCTTTTCGAGGCCATTGTTTAACGCAATGGAAGAGAAATATACCGAAATGAATCTAACTTAAGAGAGTGCGAAAACTAAGTAATTTTATAATACGTTTCAAATGTGCGCACAAGAAGCCAATGTTAACAAAAAAATATAAATGTTTACTTTACATTCTGGGTATTTTTAAGAAAAATAAAATATTATCTAAAATGTAAAATAGTTGAGAAAAAACATGTGCATCTAAGGAAAAACATTAACACCCTTTTTGTACGTTGAGACCTATGGAAACAAAAAATTACCTTAAAAGGAAGATAAAGTTATTTATAATAATTTTTCAACAAGATACATGCTTCAAAATTTTCACAAAAATAAATTGACGAAAAAATTAAAGAAGTTAAATATTGACAAGAAATTATTTACAAATCAGATTTGAATCAATACAATGATTAATTAAAATAATACGGAATAAATACGCTGAGTTTTGTTACTCAACTTTCTTCCCCAAAATTTTGTGTAAAATCTATCAAAAAAATTATTCAGAAAAAGGATGCTTAACCACATTTTCAGGAATCCCTCGAAATCAATGAAAACATTCCCGGACAGTAGCGCACACGGATATTTTTCAGGGGGAGGTCCGGGGTCGAAAGTTCACTATTCTTGTATCATGCTCATTTGGATTTTGTCGATTTTCGGGAACAAAACACAGTAAAAAACTAATTATTGAATAAATAATTAGCATTAATTAATAAAATTAACCATTAATAACAAATACTTAATTAATTTTTACGTACTATATACTTAGAATTATAATCAATCGGAAAAAAATCAAGGGCTTTGGGGGTATGAACCCCCTGGACCCTCCCCTTGTGTGCGCCACTGTTCCCTGAGATTCATATGCTTCGATGACCAACTCGTTTTTATTTTTAGTAACAATTAGATTTGCGCATTCTTATTTAAATGTTTAAAATGAATTACATTAGTCTTTCTTAATTTTATTCAACAAAAAGAAAAGTGCTTCACATAATGAAGTAAAAGCAATTTTCACATGTTATTAAGAAGTAAATTTTGTTTAAAATTGTAGAAAGCTCTCACGCCCATTTTCCTTAATTAACCAGTAGGGATACTTTATGACGCTGCTTGATATGAGAATTTCGCCATGTGAAGAAACCGTAATATATGCAAATGAGTATTTCTATATAACCAGAAGTGTAGTGAATAGATGCGTGGATGTTCAGGGAACGATACGTGACAGTTCTGAAGTTGTTAAAAGGATATTGAATGAATAAGGAGTGCGTTAGGCGAACTGCTCAATAGGGAATTCTCGAGAGAACCAGCTTGAAGCAGTGGCGCACAAAAGGGGGGGTCCTAGGGGTCCGGACCCCCAAAAGTCCTTGATTTTTCTGATTGATTATAATTCTAAGTATATAGTACGTAAAAATTTAATTATATGATTAATTGTATTAATTATGCTAATTTTATTAATTAGTTTTACTGTTTTGTCTCAAAAATCGACAAATAAAAAGAGCATGATACAAGAATGGTGGACTTTCAACCCCGGACCCCCTTGAAAAATTCCTGTGTGCGCTACTGACCTGAAGGTATTAATTACAAAGGGGATTCGAGTCTAACGGTTGAAGACTTAGAAACAGCAAGATAAGTAGCATTATTATGATATTTAGTCAATAAAATTTCATTAATTAAAAAAAAAAGATTTAAGGATCATAAAAAAGAGACAACGATAATTTTCACGAATTAAACTGAATAAGAACATTCTAATTTGATATTTAAATGATTAAAATTTATTCTGAACTTTCAAAGTATTTATTTTTATATAATTTATATAATAGATTTATTATTATATAATTTATATTTTGTTTGTTTTAAATATACTTCTATAGCATTTCTCAAATCACGTTTATTTTCCTCAATTTTATTTTACTTGAAAGTGAAAACAACTTTATTGTTTTAAAATGGTATTCAGTATCAACTGGAATTAATATACCAAAATGAACTACACAACTTTATTCTAAATTTCTATTTCTATTCTTTATTCTATATATAGCATGCAAGAAATGGTAAATGATTAACAGTAAATATTCGCAGGAATGAATAAATATTATTTTTAATAAAATTATAGGAATCCGAAAATAATTATGATGTACAGAAAGCTTTTTCTGTTTTTTTATGATGTGCTGTGTGGGCTTGTACATGAAAAGGAAGATTATGTAGTTATTTTCAGAGTTTTGTGTTTATGCTTCAGGTAGTTTCTTGCGTGGGTTTGTTAGTGAAAAAGACATAATTTTCAGTTCCCTTTACGCGTAAATATAATACGAAACAGGAAGAGAACATATGCAGGAAGCCAAACTGCTATGTAAATCTTTTTCCACTTCATTTTTAAAAAAAGCCGTGTGTGTCACTGTTTTGTTTCTAACCATTCAGTTTGCAAGTCAAAAGATAAAAGAGAAAATACATGAAAATGACTAGAAAAGAAAAAATTTTAATTTGGCTATCCTTAAAAAAGATCAAAAAATTTCCCTCAGTTATTCAACTTTCTATTGTGATTTCTTTTGTGTGGATTCTGATCAAGTTTTTATTTGTTTTTGTAAACTTCGTTTATAGTTGTTCAATTTTTATTTAAGACTAAAATATTCTTTTTGAATTCAATATATATGTCGAAAGATATCCTGTAAGAAAGTCTTAAACGCTTTTTTAAATCCATTATTTTATTAAATACGTAATTTTGCGACCGAATTATAGTCGCCGAAGTTTCTCCTATTAGTTTACAAATATTAAACGAAACATCTTTCTTTAGAACGCAAATGATCTTTCCAGCCATAAGGCCGTTTTGGCAGGGAAGCGAACAAAGTCCAAAATTTACGAAACAATATATATAAATGTACAACTTTAGAAAATAATAAACGTACGGCAGCCTATGGAATGACTGCATAAAAAGCTAATCAAAATATGCATAGCCGTACAAAACATAGCTCATTGTCCTGAAAAACGTGAAATAAAAAGATATTGGTTATGAAATTGTCAAAAGGAAGAGGGGAAATTTATTTTCTAAGCCCATAATCCCTTCTTTCCTTCGTCAGCATAACACAGTTCAGTGAGAATATACTTTTCTCTCCATTCCCTAATAGCACATCACACACATTCACTTTAATCAAATACTATATAAACCATAAAACTATAAAAGCGTTCAATTTTTAACAGATATGAAAAATTAAACGATTCTTCAGTTTCATGCATAAATTCCTAAAGGTAAAAAGCATAAAATAAGAGGTATTCTAATTTCTAAAACAATTAAAGTGGTGCTTCTCAAATTTTCAATATTTTCGACCCAATTTTCCATCATAATTTTCATCGTGACCCCCCTTCCCCCCTATTTAATAACAATGTATTGAATGAAATAATAATGTACTTTAACGCTAAGCTACAATACGATTTTAATTATAAACAGGGGCATAGTTATCGCCGTATCAATAATACGGGAACTCCCTAAGCTACAGGGGCTCCAACATGTGTTAGTAAAATATTGTAAAGGGCCCCCCAAAATGCTTCCAAGGGATTTTGCTAAATGGCTCATTCAGGACCGATGATTATAAACTATACAAACTATCAAGATTAGTATTAAATTTTTTATATAATTTTGGGTTACCACGCTCCTTGGGGGTGCACCCCACAGTTTGAGAAAGGGTTCGATCGGGAGACCTAATATAAGCCTAGAATATTTTTTTTATTTTCAATGGGGCTGCGGATTGATATTTTACCATTGCAAACCTAGTACGTTCCCCGGGAGCTGGTATCACTTTTTAGTGCGTCACCATATAGGTATATACCAATTGCCCCAATGTAATTTTGATGCTCAGTTTCCTCCCCAGAGGGAGGCACCTGAGCTCTGACGATGCGAAATAGCACTAGGAATTTAATTTTGTCGAGAGAATCCATGGCGAACAGGCACTCAAAGGTTCTTTTATATGTCTCATAATCATACGACATGAACGCTGTCAATTTTTTGCATCAAGGAAACCCACCAACGTGCCTGGGTCGAACCCACAATCTTGTGTGTATAAAGTCAGTGCTAACTAACTACGCCACCCACCCAGCATAAGTCTAGAATAAGAAAACCATTTGTTAAAAGAAAAAAAAATTGGATCTTTTAGATTCTAGAAATGGTAAGAAGTATCGTATGTTTTGAATAATACCTTGACGAAAAATACCTTGAATATAAAATAACGAGACTGAAAAATCTCTAATTTGCCAAAACTATTAATGAAGTGAAAAATCACGTAAGTCAAAAATCTGTCAATGAAAGAAGTAAACAATCAACAAATGCAAAGAATTCGTAAATTAATGGGTAATGTGAGGCCAAATGAAAAGCCATTAGTTCTGGATCTTTTGCCAAGTCTTACATTCATATTTAATAAAAATTGTCTATTTAGATTTTGATTTAATTTTTTACTTATGTTGTTTCAGAAGAACATAAAAGGCTATTGGCGACGAGTTTGGGTCAATTTCAAAAGCAATATCCAAAAGCAAGAAGAGCAATGCCCTTCTGGATAATTTTCAAGGCTTTGACTTATGGAATATTTAAATAGGAAATCTCAAGATGATCTTTTACTTCTAGAAGTTTGAAGCATAAAATTCATTATAAAATAATGTGTATGAGATTCAATATTATAATATTGAAGCCAAATAAACCACGCAATATTTAAAATTTTATATTTTAGTTATTTAAATTTTTCATCTCTAGAATCCATCAAATTAAGGTATCCGACTACGTTCAGAACCGTGATTTTGCAAAAGCGTATAAATGGATAATATTTATGGTATTTAGTGTCACTTAGATTAGAAAATGTATATAAAAGTGTTTTAAGAATAGTATTACAATAAAAAATTATTTAAGTACAATATTTTTTTACCAAAAATGAACATAGAATGACCCATTTTCAAAATGGTCTCCTTTTGTGAAAAATGCTTCTATTATAATAATATTTTGTCTGTATATAGCTCAGACCTCTGTACAGAGGCTCAATTAGAAGTTTTGAAATATATAACTTAGAAGTGGGTTTATCTATGTTTTACGACAACAGAGGGGAGAAATTTCAAAAAAAAAAACCGCCGATAATTATTTCAATGGGTTGTAACTCTGAAAATAATGCGAATTTTTTAAAACTCGTAGTTGAGCCTCTGTATAGAGGTCTAAGCTATATATACAGGCAAAATATTATTATAATAGAAGCATTTTTCACAAAAGGAGAACATTTTAAAAAAGGTTATTGTAAGTTAATTTTTTGCCGAAATGTTGTATTATATAATTTTTTTTATCAAAATGTCCTTAAAACAATTTTATAAATGTATTCTAATCTAAATGACACTAAATATCATGAAAATTATTCATTAATGCGCTTTTTTAAAATCACGGTTCCGAACGTAGTCGGATACCTTAACAGATTAACTCAAAATTTGAGATCTATAAAAAATTTCTAAAATTCTGTTCAAAAATTTGGTTTTATTTCTTTTTAAATCGGAAATCAATCCCCATCGTTTTATATGAACAAATTGTTTACTGACACTTACGTAAAAGAAACAAAACTGTGTTTAAATAATTTCATTTAAGTGACGTTTTGGAGTGATTTTATACAAAAATAAATATTGTAAAACTACAAAATTATAACACACAAAAAAAGAAGTCTAACAAAAACAGAATAGTTTCTTAATTCGTTCACTGCTGATTTTTTTAGATATTTTCTTATGCACACTTATTCCTTTATAAAAAATAAAAAAAAAAAAGAAAGAAAAAGTGACGACGCATGAGTGAAATACATGAGGGATGTTATAAAGAAATTTATGAACTCATATAATAAAATATATGTAAATGAATTTTTATCTGAAATAATTTTTTTTGTTTATAATATGTTTGCAATAAAGTATTCAGTAAATTCAAAAGTTCGAAGCACTTCGTTCATACTGTGACGGGTCTTTACGCGACTTTCACCAACTAATCCTCTTGGGGAATCTTTGGGCTAGCATTCGCGTTTATTTCACAGCCATCCCTCTCAAGAAGAAACCCTGAGAGGCAAATTAGTTAGTGTATATAAAATTAGAGTTTAATAATGGTAGGTCAGAAGGAGTGGAGCATCGAATGCAGTGATACTATGGTAAGAATTAGAATTACGCATCTTGACTAAAGGACGGATTTTGGCTACTAGACTAAATTAGTGAATCCAGA
Source organism: Trichonephila inaurata madagascariensis (assembly GCA_019973955.1). Taxonomy (NCBI): domain Eukaryota; kingdom Metazoa; phylum Arthropoda; class Arachnida; order Araneae; family Nephilidae; genus Trichonephila; species Trichonephila inaurata. Next base: position 328,177 of record BMAV01014378.1, on the reverse strand, counting down.
ATTAATAGGATAGGATTGATTAAAGATAAACTAATCTGATTTCGTGTGCTTATTCATGTAAGGTAGTTGCTTTCTTTGTATCACTCCTTGGGCTCCCTTTTATAGATTACTTGTTCTGGAATGTTATAATTGATAATAATAAATTAGATTTTTTTTTTATCATGAATAGTCTTGGTCATTCATCGTTCCCTTCCACAGCTTTAGGCCACGTCACTTGACCATGGTTCAAAATTACGTGGTCCGTCGCCAAAAGCCCTCGTGTAGCTGAACAATCAATCAATCAATCAATCCACAGCTTTAGGTAGACAAGATGATAAGGAAGCGACTTCAGGGGTAAGACCATTACAATACGAAAGTAACATTCCCGTGAGACGGCATTATATTTGCTCCGAAAAAAATCTTAGTTTCAATTTGTTATATTGGAATCCGGAGAGAGACTTTTATTCACAAGATGCTGTTATAAGACAGAGTTCTATGAATAAGACAAAAAATTGTCTTTCTTTTGTCGACTAAATATATTTACATATGAATAAAACCAGGAAGGTAATACGAAGGAGTTTTCCATCTTTATTTTATAATAATAATTTATATGTACTTTTTACAGTTAATATATAATCCATTACATTCATTTAATTATTTATGAACTTTAATTATTTATTACATTAATTGATCTCAAATATTAATTAATTGTTAAATGTATATAATTATTTCGCTAATTTCATTTTAATATTGCAGAGATATAACATATAGATATATACGTAAGTATATATATCTGTTATGTAATATGTCTAGTGTATAGCATATCTATTAAAATTTTAATTTGCAATTTATAATTAATTGACCATAGCATAATTTATATCGACGCATGAAACGTTTTCAGTGTGAATTTTAACCCTATCTAGGGGGAAGGATACTTGTATACTAAGTATTCATAAAAATTTTGCAACTCAGTATTTGACTTATGTACAGAAAGCGAAAGAAAAAATGATAGACTCAAATAAAATCAATGCCTTTCCTTAGATATTACGGATCTTAAGAACGTAAAAATTTAGCATAAATATCTTTGTAATATGGAGATAGTCTCCATTGTGTTTTAAAAAAGAGTTTAAGTTTGTGCAAATTTTTGTCTTATTTTGCCCTATGGCAAATCGAATGATGAGAAAAAAAAGGACACATTATTTGAAAAGAATCTAAAAACTATCAGGCAAGTCTAAGATATATTATAATTAGCAAATACTTTAAATTAGAATTTCTTTTCTTGATATTAACGTTAATTTTGTGATTTATTCTTACAATAACTATGGGAAAAGGTACAAAATTAACTAATAGTGAACAGTCAAAATTCGACGTGTTTCTTCCCCAAGAATTTATCGTGGAATCAACCCTGGTGACCGTGTAGTTAAAAACTACATGAAAAGTCCTGCATCATACAATGTTAATAAAAGTTCTGATGCCGAAAAGAGCGTCTAATCTACACTGACATTACTCCAAATTCTTCCTGAAACGAAAGTTAGGGGTTATCTCAGAGCATGCGAAAGTTTTTTCAAAAGGAACCAAGATAAATTTGTATAAAACAGTCCAGAGAAAACCATGTTTAAAATCCTTCCTCAAAGAAGCACGTTTAGGAGGAAGAAGCTTCCTCCTAAAGAAGCAGAAAATTATGTCCAGTTAAAGGAAGAATGGACGTATACAATATTTAATGATGAGAAAAAGTTCTGTTTGGACGACTATGCTGGGTTCTACTACTATTTTCAAGATCTTCAAAAAAAAAGTATTGTCAAGGCGGCAGTATGGAGTTGGAAGTGTAATGATTTGGACATGCATTGGATATCATGGTAAAAGTGAAATAAATTTTATCAGTGTGAGAAAATAAATGCATTTCACTAAGCGGATATTTTTTGTGACAATATTTTGAATGGTGGACCCCGAATAGCAATACATTTGTCGCTTGAAATTTATATTTCCTCAAGATAATGCAGCCTAAGATATGAAGATCTAGATTGCAGCAAAAACAGGAATTTAGTCAACTGGCCATCCTTATCCTCTGATCTAAATATTATAAAAAAGCTTTGAGGGGAGGATCTAGCAAGAAAAATTATGGACATGATCATCAATATTCAAAAGTGAATTAATTTATATAAATGTTCCTTCATCTATTGTGGGGAAAATATACCCCAGAGTTTTTTTCAAAATCAGTATATAAGAGCTTACCAAAGAGAATGATTGAAGTTATGTAATCTATATTAAATATTAATTTAATTTTAAAATATGCAAGTACGGATTATATTGAGAATTACGTCTATAATTTGTCGCATAGATTTACGTTTATCACACACACACACGCGCATTGTGTATTGTTTCAGTCTTATTTTTATATTTCACTGAATTTTATGTTTTTTCTTGTGGGTGTGTGGAAACCTTTTTCTAAAACTGATTATGCTTCATACTATGAGAATTTAGATTAACTTTTGTAAATAAACAATTATAAGTAAATTTTTATTTTATTTATTTATTACGTCTATTTTTCTGCTGGATGTTGCAGCAGGAACTTTATCTAGAAACAGTACTATTATTAATGTGCAATAAAGCATTATTTTTCAAGGTCAAGGTGTGTGTGTGATCTTCACTTATTATTAATTAATTTCAAATCTGAATTCAAGATTTTATGTAATTTCTACCACTGGCTAGAAAGAAATGTTGACAAAAAACCCTTAAAATACATATAAGTGACATTATGGGGTTAATATTTACTTTCTTCAATTTGTAATTATACTCATCTAAGTTGGAGGCCAGACCTATTTCAACCGTCTACTCCATTACTTTTAAGGAGGGAGCTCTAATGCTCTGCATTAAAAAAATGCAGAATACCGAAACTTCATTACGCTGCGCTAAACATAAATTCATAACTGTGTGATCTTATTGCCGTACTATAGGTTATTTATAAAACACTGCAAATTTTAGAAGCAGAAAACACTGTTTATTAAAAGAAACTAGAATCGGATTTGTATAAATATTGTTTTAGAGGAAAAAAAAGGTGTACCTAAATCTCAAACTATGATATTATATGTGACACAAATATTTGACTGTCATTTTTTTAAAATTAAATTAGTAAACAGTGATAATTTTTTGTCCATTCTAAGTAAAGCCTGAAAAAATATTAATTTATCGTAATAAGTGGATAATTCCATCATTTGCGTTCAGAAAGGGAGGCATTTTTAAACAATGTACTTAAATGAGGAAAAGAATTATAGATATAACAAACTATATAACTATAACTTTTCAATAAGTTTATCAAAACTGATAATTCTCTTTTTATTTGAAAAAAAAATTCATCGGAAAAGTTTTATTTATTTTTTATTCCACCTTTTGCGTATATCTGGAACTAATACCAAAGCTCTTTTCTCCTCAAAATAAATGCAATCCAAATTTCCGGATGCGTTCCTTCTATGCTAGACCATTCTGGTTGTCTCACTGCGTAAGACTCAAGTATGTGAGTAAGTCAATTGCGCGTAACAATCCTATGACCATTTGTAAAAAAGAAGAGAGGAAGAAAGAGCGAGAAAGGAGGAGAAAAATCTAACAAATAAAAAAAGAAAGTCCAGAGAAATTCTATTCATTCCCTTAACCGAACTCTCCTCTGGATCCAATTCCAACATACCCCCTCCCCTAACCATTTCCCCCCAAAAAAAGAGCGAGAGAAAGACAGAAAAAAAAGCAGGGGAGAGAGAGAAGAAATTCAAATTCCAACTCCATCTGCGCAATCAGATCCAGCGTCTCGCAGAAGCCGGTGCGAAATGCCATGACGGATACAAACCGCAACATTGATAAAAATCTCGCGAAACGAAACTCCTCGACCCTTACAAAGTGAACCCAAAACATTAAAGGCGTCGCGAGATGATGAAGAAAAGGGGGATTATTAAAGGGAGCCCATAGGCGGGTATTTCAATATCCCGCAGTGCACAATACTTAATCACGTGTGTGTGAATCTCCCTCTCCCTTCCTTTCTTATTTTTTGTCCTCCTTCTTTTCATCTTTCCTTTCTTTCCTTCGATCGCGAGGGGTAGACGGTCGGTAGACGGCTCCAATCAATGAAGGGCAATGCCTCCTCAGCTTCCAAGGAGATCTTCGACCACGAGAGTCGGTTGCTGGGCTCCGTTTCGGAGCGCCTTGCTACTCCGCGGCGGAGAAAACTGGAGATAAAAAACGGATGCGTAGAAGAGAAGTTTGCCTCTGGCTTCTTTTTTAGATATGTAATCGAGTTTGTCAAGATTAGGTCAAACTCGAAGGTGTCGGATTGATTCGGAGGGATATATGAGAGTCACCGGTGAAGGAAATAAACGTGCTTCCTTAGAAATCTCTGGGTTTCTGGAAATAAAGGAAATTTTTTTAAGATTTGATTGTAAATTTAATGATTAATAAAAGTTAATTTTATAAATAATCTCAGAAAGTAGTAGTAGGAAAACTGTCTCTAAAATAACACAATTAGTAATATTTTAACTCCTTAAAACGCGAGTTTTTTTGGGGGGGGGGAATGGTAAAAAAATGATCGAGTTTTTTTTGTTGTTGATAAAATGAGAATAATTATTAATATAATATTAATTAATACGATAATAATTCATAAGAATTATGATAATAATTAATGTGAATATAATAATGAATATAATGTTAAAAAATGAATGTGAAATTGAGAATGGATCTCAGACGGTCATTAGAAATAAAATAACGCGAGATGCAAAATCCCCCATGGGAGACACGTGCATGTGCAAATTTGCTGGTAATTTCGTCCTTGTCAGACTCAGGCAAATGCATTAAGGCAGTGATAATCAACCTGTGGCCTACCAGGCTATTTACGTGGCCCGATCATTGTCAATTGCACTAAGAGATTCAATGATTTAAGAACAATGTACAAAAAATTAAGCGGAAATTCTATCAATCAATCAATGGCATCTATCAATTTTGCTATCAATGCGTTTTTTTCTTATAGTAGAATGTAAACAAGGGCTTGGTCACGGATGAAAGAAAATTGAAACTACCCCATAATTCAGTAAAAGTGCATAACAGTAATTCTTTTGGTATATGTGTTTAATAGAGAGGTTAATATAGTATTAAAATAAAAGCCATAAAATTATTTTTAATATTCTGATCCGTTTTGCTTTGTCCAATATTACTTTGCTCCAGTGGCACACACAAGGGGGGGGGGGGGGCCCCCCCCCCCAAAACCCCGCGTTTTTTTTTTTTTATAGATTAGAATCCTATGTATATAGCACGTAAAATTTTATTAAGTATTTGTTATTAATAATTAATTTTATTTATTAATTAATGCTAATTATTTATTCAGTAATTAATTTTTTACTGTTTTTTGTTCCTTAGAATCAACAAAATCAAAAGAATATGTTGGGTGGCGTATTGGAGCATGATACGAGAATGGTGGACTTTCGACCCTGGACCCCCGCTCCCTTGAAAAATCCTTGTATGCACCACTGCTTTGGTCTTTAGTTTTTCTTCCTCTTCTATCCTCACGTTTCGGCTGGTGGGAAATATATGACATATGTATGTAACCTTGTGAAAAGGCCCCCTCGGGTGCCCTTCTCTTAGATTAAATGCGTGAGTTAGAGGTGTAGGATCAACTAAAGAATGAGAAGTAGCCATGCTCTTAATATGACTTTATTAAGAACTATAACTTAAACCTTTAACAGATTAGATAATGATTATATATGTGAGAATCTCTACGATGAACAAACACACAATACAAGTAATACCGAATTAACCTTACTTGGACCACTATCAATATCTAAACCGCCTAATCTCAATTTCAACAATAACGCAAGTCCTAATATTGAATAGTCAATCCTACCTTAATCCAATCGTAACTCCGATACTAGGATGTGGCGTCTTTCCGCGAGTGCAATGGTATGCACCTTGACCTTTTGGCTTTACCTTCGGAATAACCTCTGTTGGCCGTCCTTTCACAATTGTATCAATCTCTCACATAACATTCCCCAAATTGCCATTTTACTTACTGAAACTTCTGTTACTTAAAAGCTATCTCGTTTGCATTTTAGCTTCACGTTTCACTTCTTGGGTTTTGGTTGGAAAAGAGTTGCCATTAATCTTGGCCCTCAAAAAGTATCCAAAGGACATGTTAAAGAAACGACGCGTGAGCCCGTCACAACCTAATGGGAAAAAAAGTTGAATAACCCTACGTTAGGGGGTTAAAAGAAGTTATAGAAAGTAGATTACAGAAAAATATTTTCAATAGAGGAAATGAATAAAATAAAGAGGGTTAGCCAACAGTAGTGAGAATAATGTATTTGTTATTTAATTACTGAATGCACACAAAAAAAGTACTTGAACAATTTAAAACTCCACTTTGAGCCAGATTAAAGAAAGATAATTTCTAAGATAAATGTAGTTCAGATAAGATGAGGTGAGAGTTTTATTAAAGTTGCACAATAAAGCAACATAAACCTCGGTCAAGTGACACTGACGACACCTGAGCTGGCACCATCCTCTCCCAACTACAACACAACGCCAACGGGAGGACATTGAGCCTCAACAAATTTAACGCGAAAAAAAAATCACCAATAAAAATATAATAATAACATACAAATATACTCTTTTTTTCCCCATTGTAGTTATCACTTGTATTTATAAAGTAAAATGTAAATAAGCATAATTTAAATTCACAAGTTATACCCAGATGCTTATAAAACATCAGAACAGTTAACGGTCAAAAGAAAGACTAGAATATTAAATAGAGATGTTTACATAAGAAGAGTTACATAAACTCACTCTTCTTGTTAAACCAGTTGAAAATAATCCTTTACAACCATCCAAAAATGTCAGCGAGACACGTGTAAGTTCAGCACTTTTTTCCCTGGTAGGACACAAGATTATATAGCATTACTGAAATTTTTCCAAGTGATATGTATCATTCAGAAAGTATTTTCCGGTTGGAAAGACACGTGCCTTTTATCTTTTTAGTTGACAATCGCATACCTTATTTTATCATAAGAAGTGATAAATTAATTTAACAATATTTCATTCAGTTAGGGTTTTCACTCACACTTTCCTGATGAAAATAGTTTTAAATGTTTTATTAACAAGAGATTGATTAGCTGGCTTTGGGAAGAAAGTGCAAATAATCTTTCATGAAGGATGGCACGGTTCCATACACTTTTTTTACGCAATTCTTTTTACGGTGTAAAGTTACTAGTGCTGATACATCAGAGAAAAAGTAACAATGTATTTTCATGTACAATTAATTGTGAAAGACTGTGTATGAGATAGAGCAGAGGTCTTCAAACTTTGATGAATCCTTGGCCCTCAGAACTGTATGGTATTTCCAGTCTCTCTCCACAAACATCCTTAGAAGAATATATCTTAAAATAATATTTAAGTGCAACATGTTAAATAGATACTTTATGTAAAGACAACTAAAGAAAAGCATTGTATTTGATAGTAAAAAATTTCTTTAATATTTCATAAAGATTGAAAATTAATTTTAAAAAGGTTCTGTGAATTATTGAGAGTTAAAATCATTCTTATTTTCTTGTCAGAGCTGCTAATTCTACTTTGTTTTGGCATCACTGAATATTCAAATATTTATTGCCTATCTAATAATTGTCATTCAAAATTTTGCGTTGATGTCAGAAAATTTTACCAATATATTTAAAGAAACATTTTGCATCGAGTTAAAAATATCCACACAATTTTCTAAAAAGAACTAAAATGTTTATATTCTTTGGATTAAAATATTTTAATTTCTTCTGCCCTTTCGTGAATTTTACGAAATTTAAGGTTTTATTTTTTCCATAAAATATTTATTTTTAACAAGCAAAGCTGCCGCTAAGAATTCGATCTTTTATAAAGAAAATTTACTAAAATGTTGGTGCTTTGATTAAGCAAATAGGGATTACTTGCGGAACTCTTGTAAAAGTTCCACGGAACTCAGGTTGAAGACTTCTGAAATAGAGAAAAGTGAAGGGCTTAAGAAATAAAAAATATTTTTAAAAATGTTTTACATAATGATATTATTATTATTATCATTATTGGGTTGAAGTGAGTGAACTATTTTTTCTGGCGGAGGGATAACTATGTGATTCGCCCACGCGCTTTTTCCCGCTTCCTCCCACACATTTCTTCAACGGGGACCACATCCTGATCATACGCTGTGTGCGGTGGTCAGACATTGTTTTTGTTGGGTGCCATTTTCGTAATCGTTTGTCAATAAATTGTGTTGTCCAGAAAGCTGTGAGGAAATCATTTTGCAAAAAGAACAACAATTATTATTGTAAGCCATCATTTCTAAAAATACTATCTTGTTTACCTTGCGTAACTTTACTTGTAAAACAAGTTAAAAGCAAGACATTGGTCACATGGTAAAGACATATCGAGTGAATCAAAAGTCTTGTGTGTGTTGTGTGTGTGTGCTATGATTATAAATATTCATTACAAAACAACCATTTAATATAATAATGTAACTTTTGTATCATTGGATATGTCAGTTTCAGTAGTTTTATTGTGCAGTATATTGCGCGATGCTCCTTCAAGAACTCGGGGGAACATTTGTAAGAAAGACATCATTTTTTGCCGGAATGGCATCGATTCAAGAGAAAGCCCAATGTGTGCTTTGGTTTCACGAAAAGAATTCGCCCATTAATGTTCAGTGTAAATTACGACTTTGTCATGGAAGCAAACCACCTGGTACAAAATCAATAAAGTGATGGTTTGAAATATTTAAATAAAAAGGCAGCGTTAAGGATATTCCTAGAAGTGGAAGATTCAGAGTGAGCGAAGCAACTGTTGAACTTAACACTTGGTGAGACTTGGAATACCGCTTAGATATTTTCCGAACTACCTATAAAAAACACCAGAGGCGTAGCTACCACCGTATCAGCCGTATCAATGATACGGGGCCCCAAGCTTCATGGCCCCAAAATGTGTAAGTAAAAAATCGTAATATATTAAGGGGCTCCAAAAGAGGACCCCCAAGGAATTTAGGTACAGGGCTCCTCAAGACTAGCTACGCCAGTGAGAAACACGTTGAAATTTACTGAGGTACCGTAAAATCCGACGTATAACGCGCACCTATACTCTCAAACTGCATTTTTTATAATTTTAAGGTATATTCGCCGCATAACGCGCACCCCTTTTTTTACGAAGGAACCTGTAATGTACGTTAGAAATGCTATGTTTTAAAGCCATTTATTCGAGGTATAACCCCAGGATTTTGAAAAAATACTATATATATTTCTAGAAAAACAACCCTTTAAGTTCATAAGGTATGACATTTCTTTAAAATTAACAGTATTCAGATCTTTGTAGAAGTCTAAGTTTTTTTTTTATGCACATCTCTTTTTTTTTTTTTTTTTTTTTTTGAAGCTCTCATTTTTATACCCGGCGTATAACGTGCAACCGTAAATATTGATCCTATTTTTTGTGTTAAAAGTGCGCGTTATACATCGGATTTTACGGTTGATGGTCTTATGAAAAAATTCATAATAATACTTGCAATATATTGAAACAAGCATTTTTCTATAATTATAATAATTTGGGCGCAATAAATATTAATAATCAGAGCAAGACTTTTGATTCACCCTATTTTTAATCCCTCTTATAATGCTTTTTTTAAATTAAAGCTACATAAATTTTAAAAAAAAAATTGCTTGGGACATTTAAATACTGATATTTTTCTCAACTGTAAAATTAATTATTTTTATGAACATTATAAAATCGCATTGGTATATTAAATCGCATAAATCGTATTAAAATCGCATAATACGAAGGAAGGGGGAGAGAAAGGACGTGCAGTGAAAAGAACGAGGCACTCTTCTATTTCCCCTTTTGTTGCCAAGGTCGAAATCCTTTTTCTTCCCCTCAAGCTCTTTTTAAATGCGTAACCGTGTTTGCCCAGATAAGGTCAGACTCGGAGGTTTCTTTCTTTCTTTCTTTTTTTTACGATGTCAAAGGAAAAGTCAATATCGCTTAATATGAAACCTGCACAGAAGAGAGGAAAAAAAAGATCGTGTTTAAGAAGAAGAGTTTAATAGGAACCGACTGAGAAGATTTTCTAGTAAATTAGTTTTCAAACACTCCCACTTAGTACATAGTTCTTTTTGTAATTACTGATTAAAACCAAGGTTATATTTTGTCATCGGAGTGCTTACAAAATGAGCCGAGGTTTGTCTAGTTATCGGAATAAAAATGTATGTGTAACTATCGAATATAATCTTTGTTTCTTAATGAAAGAAAGATCTTGTCTCTTCGAGACAATATGAGTCACATAGGCGCACAATATGTTAAACAAGATCTTGGGCGTAATTTCTAACTCTATACTCAAAGAATACAGAGTTAGACATTAATAAATGATATTAAAATAGCAATTCCTTTGCAAAAATTAAAGATAAAGAAATTTTAAAAAATACTTCTTTTCCGTTAGAAAGGATATTTTTTTTAAGAGTAAAGATCTTCACATTAAACAATTTCGCAAAATCTTGATTTTAAAAATGGTAGATATTTTTTTTTAAAACTTATTTATTACGTGAATTAAAATAAAGTTAAAATAAATAATTTTCATGAAAAATAAATTGAACAACTTTATACTGAAATATAAATTTGATCATGTAAAATAATATAATGTAAGTATGATAGCGTGCTAATTCTTTGATTGAAGAACATTCAAGTAAGCTTTATTTAATTTCATTTAATTCCTACTATTAGTTCACACTCTCTCCCTATATATAAATATATATATAGATATATATCTTGTTAAAATTTTCAATCGTTTTTAAAATACTTTTTATTCATCCATTCAAGTTCAAATACATTTTTTAGACTTGTAGTGGATGACACTTGACTTTAATACAGTTTTTTCAAATATTAATTCATTGATTAATGAATAAATAGTAACAAGCAAAAAAAAAAAAATCGTCCAACATCATACATGGAAAAGAAAACGGAAAATTGCAAGGCAAATCGCTTTCTATTTTGCCGTTTAATATTGTGATTCTGTCATATGTCTATACATATTTATATTAATTGTAATTATTTAATAAAAATTAACTAAAACATAATTTTTCTTTGTTGATCTAAGTAGGAACTGATTTAATTTTTCTTTATATTACTTGTTTTAAAGGTTTTTTTACATCAATGCTTAATTGAACAACAAATCCGTACTGGTTAGTACAATTGGGTCAACATAATAAGGAATTTATAAGTCTTATACACATTTGTTGCAATCGCTCTAATCGCTGTATTCACTTCTGCCAATTTCAACCGGCTGCAGACTGAATGTTTGGCAGTCAAGTTTAACTTTAATATATGTCTTCACTATTCCCTGCCAAAACTTAATAGGGAAGTTAAAGTCAATTTTATGTTAAATGCATGAATTACAGTGTTTAAATGTTTGGTTAGAAAATGAAATACTGATTTTCATTTAGAACTCATTCATGAAGTTTGATTATATACTGTTAACCATCCCACAAATGCACCATTATGAAGAAAGTATCAACAGGCGTGAAATTTGCATCATATCTAAATCTCGTTAAGACGTGCAAATGATCAGCAACACAGGGCACTAATAATGCCACAAGAGCTATATGAATAATAACAGAAAGCCGTTTTTAGGTACTGAAATTATGTTTTCCGCTTTTTTCTTTCTTTTGCGGTAGAAGCTTCAGTTCGTATTTTTGAAAAAATACGGAAGTCATCCAAGAACCTTTTTGAGTTTGCCACGGGAAGAATTTTTACTTTTAGAGATTGTAATTTATCCACCAGAGAATCAAATCACTTTCCAAAATCAAGCCTCAGTGATGCAATTATGGAATGGGTGGGTAAAGAAAGAACGGATCGAAGGATATCGCCTACCTCATCACAACATTGAGCGTGAGGACAAGCATGTTGTGCATTCCGTATAGAAATATCAAGAATTATAGAGCAAAAATTAAAGTCTGCTGCACAACCTTCTGTGCGAACCATTCCGTGTTATCTGTATCAGAGGAGAGTTTCAGGAAGGCGTCCATTGCTGTGTTTGCAACTGGGCTTTAAACACCGGAAGTTGACAGTCGAATGGCACGATATAGCTTTCTGAGAAGAATCACGATTCTTCCTATTATACGAGTCTAAAAACAACACGGTGAGAGATTTCATAACTTATGTATTATACATCTCCTTATCGGTATTTCACCTGGTGTTATGGTTCAGGGTGTTATTGAACTAATTCTGAGTCCCATTAATTCGCATTGTTAGCGCACTTCATGACCCGCACTACGTTACCAAAATTTTGGAGTTTGTTGCTGTCTCTAACCTTCAAAGCTTGCCCGTTATCAAGTTTCACCAGACCAATGAGTGATCACACTTCACTTCAATATTCAACAAGTCTTAATAGCCGATCAAGGGTGAACTTCCTTGACGTATCCATTATTTTGATCTGTCTTCCATCGAACGCGTGTGATCGATGATTGATAACCGATGATTGATAAGCTCAGCATACATCACCAGTTTACTCTTCCGTCAAAGTACGCATTTGAATTTTTTTTTTTTAATTCATCGCTTTTCTTTTTCTTTTTTATTTTCTCACGAAAAAAAATAATTTATAAATTAAGATAAAGATAAGTAAATAAACTTCGTTTTTCATATGTTATAATAGCATTTCACGAGTGTATAAGCGTCTTTATGCAATATTTGCATTTTCTAACAAGTAGATGTACACTAATTTTACACTCACTTGAGTCTTGTTTCTGTTCTGTTACATTGATATGTCTGGTACCTATAATTGATTTAATAAGCATAGCAGCAAAATAATGAAACTGAAACTGGCTATCATTTTTTTAGGCAAAGCATTGCTTAAAAATCTATTACATTTAAACAAAAAATATTTTTTACACTAATAAAACGTTTAAAAAATTCTGGAATATGTCATCTTAAGAAGAATGTGTCGGATATAAGACAACAGAAATTAAAATATTCCATTGTGTTTTCAAAACCCGTATTCTATAATGAATAAAAATATATTTAAACGCATATTGGAGAAAAGTGCACAAATAATTGATAGGAAGTATGGAAATAATAAGTTAAATAAATTTATTATAATAATAAATAATTAATAATACTCCTCTTAAATTTCATTTTTAATAAAAAGTATGCAAATTTTTATGACGATTTTTGGTTTATATAATGCATATCTAAATAATGTCACAGATTATTTAGAAATATTTTTGCATTTCCCTGAATATAATCTGGTTTTTTAAAGTCATTTCATTGAATTTACAAAAGTAAAATTATTTAAGAGTGCACAAAACCAAAGACATTTTAAAAGTGTGCAACAATTCATATACACTTCATTTTTTAAATGCACATAGTTTTTATTAAACTTTTTAACGCTTAAAAGAATAAAATCACATTCAAAACTTGTTTAATAAATGGACGCTTCTTAAATTAAAGAATAGATAATTTGGAAGAATTTTAAAGATTGTTCACGTATGTGGCAGTTCTGCATATTTTCCATATTTTCCTATTTTAACGCACGCTATTCTGCTCAGACGTGTGATATCTGGAAAAACCCTATAACGGAATAAAACTTAAGATCCTTCGTAGATAATGATCATATTGTACTTTTGTCTCCTTACCTTAATAGTGTGTGCGGCCGCGATAGCCGATGGTCATGATCACGAACTCGTGTTCGGAGAGTCGTGAGAGTCACACTAAAGACCTATCGTGTAGAGGGAGGTCACTTATTTTTTGTGATTTGAGTTTGATAAAGTTTAATATAATTTTAAAACAAAGTACAAAATTATGAGTTTCAGAATTTTGAAAAATGTTCGGCACTTTAAATGTCCTTGATCTTATAGCGTCCATTCCCATTATCCTCATGTTCGACCCCCTAGTAATAGTTGTCATATGTATGTGGCCCGTAAAAAAAATGTATGTGGCCCGTATGTAAAAGGTTGAGTACCCCTAATCTAGCCGGTCACAAATAAATATACGACGGGAAGTCACTTTTACTACCATACTTCAATAATCTATATAAGTTCAATTCTTATTGCTCATGATGAATTATTCCTATATACCTAGTATCGCACCATGTTAGGCACATCCCACAAATTAAAAAATATAACTTAATAGCTGTGAACTTTGAACAAAATATTCAAAAAGGAATTTTCATACCACAGTATATTTAGTATAAATTAATAGAAAAAAACTACACTGATGTGTGTATGTTCAAAATTAAGATAATTTTCATTTTTGAATAATTATCTCCAGAAGTTCTGGACAGATTTTAATAAAATTATATATGTACGTGGGTTGTTATAATATAAAAAAAGAAAAACAGTTCTAATACACTTGAACGATCGAGTGTATGACTCATTAATGTAAGAAAGCGTAAAAGAGAAATTATATTGGAAAACAAGTAATATAAAAAAAAATAGTTTTTAAGTCAATTCCTACTTAGATCAACAACGAAAAATTTTATTTTAGCTGCTTTTTATTAAATAGTTACAGTTAATATAAATATGATATACATAGGACAGAATCACAACATTAAGTGGTAATTAGTTTTTTAATTATCATTAAAGTATCGTATTGTCCTTTTAATTCCAAAAACCTTTTCAAGTTTTGACACAAGTCGCCAACGTGGCTGTATTTGTAATACTTTAAATAATTAGTTTTAATCAATTAATTTTTATTAATTATAATTAAATTATTGTATTGTCATCCAAAATGATCCTGTATATAAAATTTCAGCTGAATTCAGCGCTTTAGAATGTATTTTAGTAACGATTGAAAATTCCTCCAAGATAAATAAATAAATATACAAATATATAAATAAATAAATATATAGACAGTGCGAGCTAATAGTAGGAATTGAAAAAATGGATTTATAGAGCGTATGATTATAGTTATACGGCTTTTACAATTTGAAAGAGACGAAATGAGATAAATCTCGAGTTCTCGTGGAAGTCGATTCCACTCCTTCAGCAACATTTTCTTCAGATCCTGGATGGTTCTGGAGGAAAGTAGGCAAGTTGTAATTGCACTCCCAAGAGCAACCCCAATATGCTGTATAATGTTACGGTGTGAAGATTTGGTTGACTAAATCTCCACACCGACGAATATTCTTCTTTTACAGAAATTCGTCGACTAGATGAACCGTAATTGCGCGAGTGTTTTCACCCACAAAAATGAAATTAGGGTTAATTATAACCTTGAAAAGGCAAAGTGTTGCAAGATTTTATTCCTGAAAAGGCTTCTTAGTGGTCTCAAAACCTCTGCCCAAGATATAGAGATAAATGCACCCGTCTAACATCGTGTGTGTGTGCATTATTACATTGGAAATCCTATTTTGATTATAATAATTTTAAAATTCTGTAGTTCTGAATATAGCCGTTGATGAACGAGTAACTTAACAAATTAATGTATTAATAAAAACTAATACCGCGTCAGAGAAATGACCTGAAACAGTTGCATGGGTAGGAATTATTCCCGTAGACCTCATAAAAATGGATACATAAATTTGAACCTTGAGTTTAAGTCTTTACATTATTGTTGTAAATTAAGTTCTAATAATATTTCGGTGAGTTAAAAATGAAAATGTGAAGATTTTTTTCATAATTAAAATTTGAATTTATTCATAAAACGATGTTCGATATCATGAGTTAAGAAGTTCTCTACCTTTGGCCTTTTCGAATACCTTTTACATCCATTAAATACACTGTCGTTCTCTTTAGTCGCATAAAAATTAACATTTATGCCGCAGAAAAAAAAAATAGAAGTGCAATTAGCTAAGACATTTCTAAAATCAATTTCGACTGGTTGCCATTTTATTTTATTTATTTATATTACATTGAGTACTTAATGCGAAACCTAGCATAAAATTAGCGAAAAGGATCAGCCCAGGCAGAGTAGATACGTCATCAACCAAAATATTGTCTCAGAGATACCTCAATAATGCACCTAACACATATTTGTTGTCTTCATATTAGATAGATTAGATAGATATGTAAAGTAAGATATTAAAATTTCAAAATATCAAGAGCACAGGAAAAATAATAAAAAAATAGATGAAAAAAAATTAAATGAACAAACGTTATCAAGATAAAGCTGAGAAATCGATGAGTTGGGGGTATAGCTCAGTGGTAAAGCGTTCG
>BMAV01014378.1:279724-291408 GCA_019973955.1 Trichonephila inaurata madagascariensis | reverse complement strand
AAAAATTCCTACAAGTATTCGGATACCTTAAACTTTTGGGAGTAGCAACGCCATGTTTTGTACAAAAATTCTGTGCGATCCCATAAGCATTGCACAAAGTTTACACAAGCTTAGGTACTCTCTATGTGTGTGTGTGTTTTTTTTTTGCAATATATTATTGTTTTATAGCTATAAACATACGCAATAAGTTTTTACTTTAAATATAGCAATATAAAAATTTTAATTAAATAAAATAATAAATAAAATACTCTAAATCGTGAAAACACGGTAAATTATACATAAAATATAATCTGTTTATTAAGTGTAGCCATTTCGAGTTGACTTCTGAGATCATCCCCTTTTATTAACAACGGTATGCGCAAGATTTAGGTATCAATAAGAAGGATGTTATTACATTATTTTTAAGTATGTTATTTAAACTTGGAATAATAAACACCACCGGATGTGAAGTACTTCCTCAATATTCTTTAGATTTTATCGATACTCCAATACGATTCTAAATAAACAATTAAACTATCTATTTGCTTTCTCCAATAAGAATCTAAATAAACAATTGAATTATTATTAATGGCGAACAAGTTATTTAATGCAAAAATATGTATAAAAAAATCCTAAACTTTTTAGTAACCCCAGCTGCAAGTCACGCAACTCCAATTAGGGCCAAGATCCCAAGTTTAAGAAACATTATGCAAAATTCTCACATCTTTGACAATAGATTGAAAAAAGTGTTTAATTCTATGTTCTTAAGTCTTAAGAGTGCTTGCTACGTTTTACAGCTTCTCGTAAGTAAAAAGTTAAAATTTCAATTATAAATATCACTATACCTCAAAATAACAAATATCAAGTTGTTATAGATATCGATAATAAATAAACAGGCTTATTTTTCACATGTATTTGATTATGAATAAAATAAATAAATATGTAAAGTTCACGTGATTCTTTTTATTTCTGTAAATGGGATTTTAAAACATATAAATTCTATTGAATTATCTATTTCCTCAGTTTATTTTTATTCCCCTATTATGCAATAGGTCTCATAACTTTTGGGGGTATTAGGCTTAAAGAGCATTGGCTCATAAATGTTCTGGAATGAGCTCAATGTTTGCAAATTTCTTATGCACAAAAAAGCTTGTGATATTCTCTCCATTGATACGGAAAAGTATGTGAATATTGTGATCATAAAATACATATGTTGAACAATTGCGATAGGAAAGCACCAATTTGATTTTGATTAAATCGCACTGTGAAGCAACACGAGAACTATTGGATGATGGAACTCATAGTTTAGAACCCCGGTTAATTGACAAGGATGATATTTGAACTGGCACTTCATTTTCCGCACTTCCTCACTAAGAAAGTACCAATAATGAAACATTATTTTAATGAACAAGAAACAAAAAAAATCAGAGTATTTAATAAAACACAAAAGCAAAAAGTCATAAAATTTGTTGGGAGTGTTCGGACTTTTAGGACACTGCCCTTTTCAACCTCATCGTCCACATTCGAAACAATCATAGTAAGGTAACTAATGTTTTATCTTCTTCAATGGCTCAACAGCCCTAGGTGGGCCATGGCCTTCTCCAGAAATCTTCTCCAAGCATCTCTACTCTTTTGGCAAATGTTTTCCAGTTTTTAAACTTTTAAATACTTAGATCTTTTTCGACACAATCAATTCATCTTAGAGGGGATCTGCCCCGAGGTCTATCTCCCTTGGGCTTTGCCAGAAACATTTTCTAGCAGCAACGATCTTCATTCATTCTAGCCAGATGACCATCCCATTTAAGAGTAATTTGACGATTTTTACAATACCATGTTATTTGTGTAAATTTTGTAGGATTCTTAATTAGATCTTCTTTTCCATGATCCATTCACTTGGACCCCATCGAGAATGCAACATAAGATCTTTCTCTTGAAAATTCCGAAACCTTCCTCATCACGTAAAGACAATGCCCAAGTCTCTGTTATGTGATGTACCCAGTCTCTTTCCCCTAATTGCTAAGAGGGGACGCCGACTAATGTGGGAAAGAGATTCGTTCGTTTCCCTAATTGCTAGGAAAAAAGTTTCGCAAATGAGAGGTCAAAAATTCTGACCATTTTTTCCCATGCCGGTCCGAAAGTTAAAAGAGACACCGGTACAATGTGCTTTTCGGGTTCTCACGAATCTGGGATGACAGTGCGTCTGCAGGACAGAACTCTCACTATGCGCCCAGACAGACTCTCGCTATAATCGGCTGACGGACAAGAGATCAAAGGAATAGGCGGTGAGTGACCGTGAGAAACGAGAGGTTTAAAAAGGGAGAGTGAGAGAGTTGGAAAACAGGCTGTTACTAGAGAGAACCCAAGAGGCCTCTCGTTAGCGATAGACTTGAGAGTCAGTGTTCTCTGGGAGTTCGCGAATTAAGGTGGATTTCGAACCGAGGAGGTTTTGAATCAGCAACCGCACGGCGGAGATAGAGCCAGCGAGCTCACCCGAACTCGGTGTGGAATTACCGAGATCTAACGGAGAGCTGTGGACCCTTTGGCACATCATATGTCTAGGACTTTTCTCTAAAGGATCACTTTATTTAATTATGTTTATGCGAGCGATATAAGACATTGCAGCGAAAGAGACTCTTTATCTGCGGACCCATTTTGCAATTAAATTGTAATGAAACATTTTTTGATGATTTTCATACTATGTAATAAATAGTTTAACCAGAGCTGTTTGAAGTCATTGCAGTTACATAAGTCAGGATAGATTTTATGAGACTTTTGTAAAGAAGAAATTTAGCTATTAATTTGAGAGAGCTGGATTTTAAGTAACTCTTCAGGACATTAAAAATATATATTTGCATCAATGATTCTTTTATAACTTTCTGGGGCCAACTCATTTTTATTATTTATCTCTGTTCCTAAATAAGTTATACACAATTAACTTTTTTCAAATTTATAACTGCCAATTTCTATATGATTAAGTTATAAGCCATATTATGTAAGCTAGGTAAATATCCTGTTTTATTTTCGTTTAGCAATTCTTTTAGCACTTTGTTCTAATGCTATAAATGCTTGTTTGAGAGTTGGTGCAATTAGGGTAATAATGCGAATGTCATCAGCATAAGCTAGTATTTAAACTGACTTATTAAAAAAAAATTTCCTCCAATATTTGCGTCCAGAAAAAAAAAGTAATAGCAGGTGATATAGTTGGAAAATATTACTTGTGTTTTCCCCATATATGCCGTAAAAAGCAAGTGACAAAAAATCTTTATTTTGAGTTTATACCTATCTCATAATTTTAGAGATAATTCCACACATCTAAAAGGTTTACCGGTCATTTACTAAAGAATCACTTTTTCTAATTGATGTAATTTTTTACGTATTCCTGTAAAATAAATTAAAAAAAAAAAATACGAAATAAGAAAAGGACTTGTTGTCGACGTCAAATCAAGCATTGCATCTTTCTTTCTTTTTTTAAAAATTTCTTTGTTTGTTTGTTTGTATAGACTTGAAGAATTTGAAATCTCTTTATTTAGCAAGATCGAGAACTTATAGTCTGTCTCGAAGTCAGCTTTAAAGATTATCATTATTTCAAGAACTGAAAAATTCTTTTGAGAAATCTGATTCCGAGTGGCTAATTTTAGTTTCGCAACGGAGTTGTGAATTTGAGTTACAGACGTCTCAGACTAAATTATGAGACAGTACGAGACAGTCATCTGTCGCTTGCCAGCGGAACTGAAAAACCTTGTTTTTTCAGTGGATTACAGCGTCTCTCTCTAAGTGTATGGTGATTTTTCCCTCGTAGAATTATCGGCATGATTAAAATCTCGTACTTTTTGTATTTCTTTTTTAAATTATTCAAATCCATTACTCATGCGGATTTAATATCAGTAACCTTGATGCTCTATTTTGAGTTTTAAATTAGTTATTTTAGTACGTACTATAATATTATTTTAATTAGGAAAAAATTCCGAGCAAAGAAAAGGCGCTTACTTCGCTCTATTATATATATACATAAGTATGTCGTTTTGACCATGTCATTAGTTCCATTGAATTTACTGAGAAACAGAATACGCATTTCTTCATCATTTCAATTTCGTGATAACTTTAGGAAACAAGCAGGATAATTAGTAGGCTTATATAAATTATGTTTATTTTATTTTTTTTTTTATCAAAAGTCTTCGCTAAAAACTAAAGTAAATCACTCTGAAGTAATTTACGGTATCCCTATAGTTTTACTTCGATATTTTATTAATATTATTCATTTGAAAAAAGAATTTGTATCCAATAATGCTTTAGCTCTAGTAATTTTTTTTTAAGTCGAATGGTAAACTTATTTGTATAAAGTGTTAAAGTTACAAATGTTTCAGAAGGTCTAAATAATGAAATAAAGGCAACAGATGTCATAATGGATGTGGTAAATAAATTAAAATCCTTTCTCTCTTTATATATATAAAAAAAGTTTTTCGTGATGCTGGAATAAATTTATTACGTACTATAGCAACAGCGCCAACGATAAAGATAACTCGCCAAGTCACCAACCGCGATTTCTTACATGTCGTACACGCTGAATTGGCAGTTATGTGCTTCGTTTTATATAATGTCACCAGTCCGGTTGCGATAGTACATTATTGCAAGCTCTCGCAGAAAAATATCATAACGATTGCCTGGACTGGAATCGATGAGTGAGAAGAAAGGCGTTGTCTCACACAAAGACTTATTAACAATCAATGGAACTAAATACTGAGCTTTCCAGGAAGCTGCAAGAGCTGGAGGTTTATCAAAATCTGAGGACGTCTTTATCAATGAAGTGTTAGACGATGCGGCTTCAGTGATGAATTTAACTGAAGAGGAGCGCCAAGAACGAATTTTGCGAAAATAGGAATAAATAAATGGAACTACATAATGCACACACATATATAAATTACAGTTTTACAATTTGAGCAATGAGTATGAACAGTTGTATAATTTGTACAAAAATGGGGTACCCCCCTCTGGTTACGATAAAATAAATATACATACATAAATAGCTTCGGCATCTTCCATGGATCAGATGTAGAGAAATGTAAATATCATACTCCTCATTAGTACAGATAGTCAGAAATGCACGAGGAACAATAGACATCTTAATGTATCAATATTATTGCTATTTCCAATAATATTATTCACAATTTTTTTATATGTATAATTATGACTAACGCTATTGATCGAAAAGTTAAATTGATTATGAATTCACTAGAAAATTACAAATTCATCTTAATTGGAAATATTTCTTGTGAATTATCAGATACCTAAGAGCATTTGATTATTGAATCAGAAATATTTCTATTTATTTGAATAATTATAATACTGAAGATAGTTTCTCCATATTTTTACTAAATGGTTATAAAGCAAGAATCTTAGTTAAATTTTTCAAAAGTTTAAATCATACTGATAAAACAAGTGGAATAAAATAAAAGAAAAATTACAAACTAAATCAGTTATGGGCAAACTTTTTTATAGTAAACCAAAAAAAAAAAAAATATTTATATTTGGAGGAAAAATATAATTAGTTATATATAAAACGCAATAAGGATTTAAAATGGTATATATTATTATATATATATATAAAGGCTTAAATACTAAAGCAATAAAAGAAGCTGACTCTACATTTTTTTTTCAAATTTTTAAACTAAAGTAACACTTAAAAATTTATAAAAGAAATAGTTTTTTTTAACTAAATATAAAAACATAATGCATGTTTAATAGGGTGGATTTTATTTTCTTGGCTTGCAAATATTTTTTAATCAATTGCCATGCAGTTTCTCACAACTATATTTTACATATAAAAAAAAAAAAATTAATGACATTTTTGTGTATGCAAAAACTGGAACAAGTCCTTAAGTAATTTTTTTTAAAAACATTGAAATAGAAAAACTTTTATGCGATTGTTTTAAAATCTGGGGTGGTTCGGCCGAAACTAATTGGAGGATACAGTAATTTGATTCCCATTGGACTAGACATATGATTATTCTAAAATGCGCATCTAATAATTCTATCACTATGCATTGTTCAATATGTGTTATATGTATGTATTTTAGAGTTTTAAGTTTTTATCTCGATTATCATTACATAAAAGTAAGCATGAATGAATACATTAAACTTGTTAGGGATTAAGAAGTATTAATAAATAGCTTAAAAATGTATTTTTCTTTCACATTATCATTCTATCACATTCACATGTATATTTCTTTCACATGGGTCTTCAATATTCACTGAAATTGATCTTCTTCACTCATCCAACTTTATACTTTAAGACCTGCAATGTTAAATTTTTAAAACTTTGCGTAACACTTTTTATACTGATCGTTTTTTATGCATTTGTCATTTTTTTCAAAGACTTCAACATTATTCGATGATTAAATATTCAGCAATGAATATTTAATCATCGCAATATTGAACTTCATCATAGTTTTTTCCCCCTATATCCTGTTACTTTTCAATTTTGAGATTACTTTAAAAAAAAAAAAACTCGTTTTCTCTGTTATAAAAGAATTTTAAGCTACTCACAATAATTCTTACTTGTTGATTTTAATATATTCAAGAAAATTATAAATAAATTGAATCTTAAAAAAAAATTTAAATCAGTTATAATGTTAGAATAATATTTTACATACTATTCTAACAATAATTTTTGAAATTGAATTCCATATATATATTATATATATATATATATAATAACAGTGAAGAAGTACTAGAACCTACAGTGCTAAAGCAGGAAGAAATTGGAATTCACCAGACATAACAAATGTAGATACAAAAAAGTCTTTGGACTAAACTGGAGACCTATTAGGATTTCTAAAGCTGTCGCTGAATTAGGCCAGCGAATTAGGGTTAGCAATGCTTTACGGATCCTACCTTCCCCGTTCAGCAGAAACTTTCGACATAATAGGGAAATATATATTGCGTAAAATTACTCTTTTAAATACATTAATACCTAAATTCATTATAGGGAAAGTTTTCATTTAAAATTATTTGAAAATAATACATTAAATAATTTTATTTTAAAGTTAATAATTGTTATTTGATATTATTATTGTCAAGCATAATTATTATGTTTTAATTATTATTTGATATTATTATTGTTAAGCATAATTATTATGCTTTAATTATTATTATTTGATATTATTATTATTAAGCATAATTATTATATTTTAATTATTATTATTTGATATTATTGATAATTATAATTATTATTTTTTAATTATTATAATTTGATGTCCAGTTTATTAGAGAAAAATATCTAATTTGTTGTTGGTTCCACGGTAAAATGATAACCAGATTGTGGTAATATTTTATTTTTACAATAACAATATTTCCTTCTTAAAGAACGTTTTTAATACACTAAATTATTATTGTTTGAAATGTGTTCAAAAACAAAATTACGGTAGCATTCACTTGCCATCAATGAACGTTTTGATTTAGTTGCGAATTTTTACATTTAGAAGTATACGTCATTTTGTAAAATATTACGCACATCGCTTTAAATAGCAACAAACTATTTGTTTTAATAGTATAATTTTTGTTTTAGCTTAATTAAAAAAATTCAGAGAGTTAAAAATTTATACAATCACAGAAAAAAAAATCGTGGAATGTAGAATTTCTTATGATTTTGAGAAAATATTTAAATTTTAAAAATGTGTTGAAATAAAATCAAAAAGAAAAAAAATCATGTTATAATTTATATCCTAAGTTTTCTTTTAGAGTCCTTTTTTACAGTATTGGGAACAGTGGTGCCCTCTTGAGAGGAAAAAATTATGTATTTCTTCTTGAGTTCTTTTACAATAAGAATGAAGCATATAATAGCATCCTATTCCTTTGGTTTGAAAAGAGAAAAAAAAATTCTAAAACTGCACATGCGTAGTACTATTAAAATACTTTAAACTAGTAATTAGCTTAAAATGTAATAAAGGAAATTATTAGAAGAAATAAAATTAAAATTTATGTTTTATCAGAATAGAAAATAAGCTTCGTCAGAATAAATCTAGATGGCACTACTATCAATCGAGTGTAACATTTTTTACCTTCGTAAGGCAGAGGATGAAATGGGATCGCATTGCTATTTTTCGATTTGCTCTCTAAGGAATAAATACATAGTATGAAATGTTTTACCTTTCTTTTTTCAAACTAAAAGTAACAATTCAAAAATGTACAAATTTAATCAAAAATGCACGAATGTAAAATATCGATTCTATAAGTATTTATGCATAATTAATAAATTAAAACATAACTCGCGTAAACTTTGCTATACATCAGAGGCTGAGAAAGAAATCCAGAAACTCTAATTTTCTATACAAATAATATTGTATGCAAAAAAACTATTTGATAACTTAAAAAGAGCAGCAGATTAAAATTTTGATTTCAAATAAAGCCGAGTTAATTTTTTTCCGGAATAATTTTCTGGTTACAATCTCTGTCACGTACAAGTTAAAATTTTAACTGTAAAGTATACATAATATGTAGTATAATATTAGAAAATATATAAATAATTCCTTTTGAAGGAATAACTGCTACAATATAGGCATTTATGAAAGGCATATTGAATTTCATCATATAAGATCAACATTTTACGTGCGTTAATTATAATTTGATTTATTTACAAGATATGTGTACTAATTTTCCGTTACATTTTCTTCTTTTTTTAAAATCCTTAACAATCATATTTTCTGTCAAATTTTATAAAGCTTTTTTTAGACTTTAAGACTTATTTAGTAAAACATATAGATTTTTAAATTCATCAGAATTACATATAAATCGCTGATTTTTACTGTATTTTGTTGATATTGTGTTTTGAAAATCATAATATAAATAACTAAATTCAGTATAAATTTTAAAATTGATTCATCTGGATAAATTTAAAAAATTCTGAAGCCCTCAAATAACAGAAAAAATTATATTTTATACCCTTAAATCATAAACGTTTTAACATAAATAGATAATATAAAAATAACTCCAGAATAGTTTGCAACTGGGTTCGCTTATCGTAAATATAAAAAAATACAAATTCAGATTTAAAAAAAAAAAGTACTATCATTAAAAAATATTGAAAATATAGAAAAAATGCTATAAAATGTTTTCCTGTGAGCTTTAACTAAAATTAGTAATCTTCAATAGGGGATAATACTCTAAAGCAGTGATTCCCAAAGTGGTCTATATAGACCCCTAGGGGTCTATGATGACTTGCAAGGGGTCCACGTCAGTGAAAAAATAATTTAGGGGTCTACGATAGAGGCTCTCATTAAACCACATCGTGACTTTAATTTTAAAAGAAAATGTAATCAAGGGGAGACCAGATTTATTTACTAAATTTAATGAGGTTAATTTGTACAGATACGAGGTGTGACAGCATATATTTTATTAACACAAGGATCAGGATTTCAGCTTTTCTTGCCATAATTAAGCTAAATGAGTATAATATTGGACGTCACGAATTTTCACAGTTTCTCATTTTTCACAGACAATCTGAATCTACGTTTACTTAAATGCCCTCTATTTAGATTTTGAATCTAGGTTTGAAAATACTTTGACTATAATCGAAAAAAAAAAAAAAAAAGACTGGACATTAACGGAAAAAAAATTTAGGATTAAACTCGGCAGCATTGATGCCATATGTTGAAAATTTATTATAGAAGCGCCAGTTCATCCCTCTTATTAAAAGTATTTTTGTTTGTTGCTCAATTATTTTATGAATTATTAAATTTAAGATTAATTAACATGTTTTTCTTAAGTTTTAAACACTGTGATTCACTACAGTTAAAATTTTTAATCTCTTAAAGTAAGTAGCTCTGTACCAGCTGTTAAAAAGACATTTAAGTTGATCAATTAGCAAAAATTTAATATTGGGTAAGCAGGGGTCTACCCAAAGACGAAAAACATGGCAAGGCGTCCATGAGTCAGAAATGTTTGGGATCCTCAGCTCTAAAGAATTTAAAAATGTTTACCGTTTTAAAATACAGAGAGGGGAGTGGCAATTTTGTGTGGGCTTTAAAATATATATAATTAACTCTCTAAGCCTACAGACATTTCATACATACCTTTTTCTACCGATGATGGACAAATGATCGCTTCTTAAATAAACGTTATATTATTTTCCAGTCGATTATAAATAATTCAGGATTTATCATCGGAAATAAAAAACAAAATAATTGTCATGTAACAATTAATTATTTTTTATCTTAGAAATTTTCTTTTATTAATTCTTTTTATCTTTTATTTTATTCGTTTTAAGAAAGAATATGAATTGAGAGAGAAAAATTATCTGCAATAATTTACATATATATCATTTAAATTAAAATGAAATTTCCTTCTTTTTCATCTCCTACACGTATTCAATGTTGTCTTCCTCATTATCCGTATCGAACTGCGGATAATGAGAAGTCAGTGTCCAATATTTAGGGTGTAAGCCAGGATTATTGGAGCAAACTTTAAGGGGAGATAGGGAACATCACATAAGAATTTAGATTTGCATAGCAACCCGTGATCGGATACGTCATTGAGAAAGTTGTGTGACAGGTACAAGAGACGAAGAGACACAAGACTGAGATCATCTGAAATATTTATTGGTCAAAGTTATTACATGTGGTATTCTTTGAATATGATATGGGTGTAAGCCTTCATGTTGCAAAACATGATGCACACTACTCCAAGATCCTCTCACGCCAGCAGCAACGACTCGTACGCTGGTACTCGGACTCCTTCGAATGGTATCCTAAGCATTTTGTTCCCTGCTGGGAGTTTGAGCAACACGTGGCCCGCCCTCACTATGCCTATTACTTCATAATGATCCATATTCATACAAATTGTGATGCAAACTAGTAAACACCCGTTGGTCCGGTGCATCTCTCTGTGGGTACTTTTCGCGATACAATCTTTCTGCTACTTGTGCATTTCCTTCTGCCAATCTGTAAATTAGGTGTGTATCTAACAGTTCAGTGTTCGTGAAACGTTCCATACTCCTCTGCGGGTGATGCCAGATCAAATGACTGCGGTAATGCTGTGGTCTGTTTCCTTTAACCCCTTAAGGTGTCCGACTACGTTCGGAACCGTGATTTTGCAAAAGCGTATAAATAGGTAATATTTATGATATTTAGCGTCACTTAGATTAGAAAATGAATATAAAACTGTTTTAAGAATAGTATTACAATTAAAAATTGTTTAAGTACACTATTTTAACAAAAAATGAACATAGAATGACCCATTTTCAAAATATTCTCCTTTTGTGAAAAATGCTTCTATTATAATAATATTTTGCCTGTATATTGATTAGACCTCTGTACAGAGGCTCAACTAGAATTTTTGAAAAATATAACTTAGAAGTGGGTTTATGCATGTCTTACGACACACACAACAGAGGGGAGAAATTTTAAGAAAAAAACGCCGATAATTATTTCAAATGGTTGTAACTGAAAATAATGTGAAGTTTTCAAAAATCATAGTTGAGCCTCTGTGCAGAGGTCTGAGCTATATACAGACAAAATATTATTATAATAGAAGCATTTTTCACAAAAGGGGAACATTTTGAAAAAAGATTATTCTAAGTTAATTTTTAGCCGAAATATTGTATTTAAATAAATTTTTTTTTTGTCAAAATGTCCTTAAAACAATTTTATACATGTATTCTAATCTAAGTGACACTAAATATCTTGAAAATTATCCATTTATGCGCTTTTTTA
>BMAV01014378.1:263496-274470 GCA_019973955.1 Trichonephila inaurata madagascariensis | reverse complement strand
AGCGTACGTCTACAAGCTTTCGTAGCTGCAACAGACCCAGGTTGTAAAAAAGAACTCATTAGGTCCGGCTCTCTGGGTTTATTAAAATATATTATTCAGTTCAAACTTGAAGATGGCTTACCAAACATTGTCATAATGTTGAGAATTTTTTTAACATCTGCCATCAGTAATGCCAGTTGCAAGAGAAGCTTCTCTAAGCTAAAATGAATCAAAAAATATTTCAGATCGACTATGTTCACACATTAAGGCTAACAAATTTAGCTATTCTGGCAACTAAACATGACATACATATTGATATTGATAATTGTAAAAAAGATTTTGCTATGAAAATAAAAACGAAAAGTGAATTTTTTATCAATAAAAAAATTTAAAGCTGCTTTTTTTTTACTTTTACTAATTTTCTTGACTAATAATTAGAGCAGAGAGGCGACAAAATTTCTGGTAGGTCCCAGGCGGCGAAAGCCCACGCTAAGCCACTGGGAAGAATCAATTAATTCATTTTGGATTAAAATTAGAGGAAATTATCTCATAATAGCCAAAAAAAAAAAGCTTTAAAAATATTGTTACAATTTTCTATATCTTATTTGTGTGAATCCGGATTTTCAGCATTAACAAATATAAAAATGAAAAAAATATCGAGACTTTTAAATGTAGATGACGAAATGAGAGTGGCATTATCATTTTTACAATCAAATGAAAACGAAATTTTCAAAAAAATCATCAAACTTAAATTTCACATTAAATGTATTCTTATAATTAATTGGCAAATAATTGTTCGATAAATATTTTGTCTTTGTCGCACATATTATTTAATTTAACATTAAAACGTAGTGTATTACAGATAAGTAAGATTCTTTTTAAACTTATTTATTGTTAGTGTTCCGCCAAATTTTGAAATTGTTAAAAGTTTACCGCAGTAAAAAAAAAAGGTTGAGAACCAATGATGTTGAGGAACAAGCTATAATTATCAATTATTCCATAAAAGAACCGGGAGAAACAAAAATTTTTAGATCTTCTGTGAGAAACACAGAACTCATTTTGAGAGCTGGGAAAAGAAATATTATAGAAATTATATATATAATATCCTGTTAGAATAGACAACAGTCTTATGAAATTCCAAAATCTAATCAATCGTTTCTGCACGCAAAAATAAAATCAAAGTACTCGCATATAAGTGGAAAGATTAAGGGTTTTTACACTGAATACAGTGTGTGCGGCAAAAATTTTATCTATTGAAAAAAATAGTAATATTTCTGTTAAGACAAATAAATAATCTATTGGACTGAATCTCGTCTCGGTTCTTCATATATGAAATCCCATTTAACATATCTTAGGATGAAATAATGAAAGAATTGCAGAAACTATAATGATTTTGAAATTCTGGAAATCAGACGATACTGATACGCATCAAGAAAAAATTCTCCCCAATATTAATAACAGTATATAGAACAACTCTACTTGAAAATGTAAAATTGTGTTTTATTTATTAGACATCACGTACAAAACTTCATTGACAAACCCAGAAAATGCAACACTTGCTTTAGTCTCTCATTCTCATTTTTGCCAAAAACTTGAGGTTGATTGATTGATTATTAACGTCGCACTGTTCAGCTACACGAGGGCTTTTGGCGACGGACCACATAATTTTGAACCATGGTCAAGTGACGTGGACGACACCTGAGCTGGCACCACCTCTCCTAACTACCACACCACACCAACGGGAGGACGTTTCAGCTCTCGACAGATTTAACGTGCATCGCTGCTCTACACGACCAAAAACTTGAGATATGCATCAACTGTGGTGTATCTTATTTCAGGCAATGTTCCAATACTTTAAGTTGCGTAAATTTCACAGGAGACCACTCTGCAAATTCTCAACTTTTTTTGTTCTGAATATATACATATATAAGGAAAAAATTATGCAATTCAAATGTCAGTTCCCTCCCTAGGAGAAGGGCGTGGGATTAAGAAGATTTCACGATATTAAAAACCGTATCCTACTCAACAGTAATCCAGGGTACTACATCCTATTTTAATATGCAGGATTCCTAGAGGAAAAAAACTTGAAAAAATGTTAGTAAAGTTTTAGTCAGTTAATGAAAAACTAGCCCATTTTTATTATGGAAAACAGTGGAAACTATTCTTCGTCATTTGTGAGCAGTTTTTGAAATGAAAAAATCAATATCTTCACATGGGAGAAAAGCTTTCAGTAAAAACTACTAATCTAAAATCCTGTGCAAATCTAAAGGTATAATTTTTAAAATTATAATAAATTAAGACTTTCTTTTCTTTTAAAAATTACTATGTTTAATAATAACAATTCTAACATAACATACACAATTTTAAAAAAAATCTCTTAAGCAAAAAAAATGGACAAAAGGTGCAGAGTCACCTTAAAGTTTTTCTCATGCCACTTACACGATTAGTGTTTCCTTGACACCGAAGATACACCCATTTTTACTTATTCTACCTTAGGCACCCAATCCACACAAACAAGCACCTCTAATATTGCCTCTCATCATCGTTACCAGCTTAGACTCAAAAGTCTCTCCGAATTTTACTCACTTCTCTAAACGACACTCCCTTCCACTACCGGGCATTTCTTTTCAACCAAAGCCCAAAATTCTGCTTTTCGAACAAAAAAATATAAGTAAATAAAGCACCAATTCTCTCTGTCATTTTAATATCACAGACAAGATAAGGAACTGTGGGTTGTTCAGCGATGAAGACACCTGGTGATCTAAATCGTTGATATCTCGGAACATATTCATTATTATGAGTAAAATGCACAAAGAAAAAAAAAGGTAAGAGAGGAGAGAAGAAAGAGAGGAGAACACATTGTATGCAATGGTGACTGACCAGCATGCTCTAGCTGAACTTACAAGTCAAACAAACTAGAAATATCCAGATGTGTATTGGCTACAGTACAATGATCACCTTTAGGTATGGAGCTCTGAAGCAGGCCTACGTTGTCGGAGTTGCACTAGCAAAAAAAGTTCCATTTTTTGTGGTAATACCAGAACTGAACTGTTAGTGATTGGCTAAGGGTTGTTTTCTTTGAGAAGTCACATCTTCCTCTCTGTTGAACAGATGGGCGTTCATGTATTAGACAAGAAACGTTCGAAAACACTCTGAAATGACTGTTGGAAGAACACAATATGCCGATAGTAGTGTGTAATGGCCTCCCCCTGGGGACGCCGTCTCATCATCTAATCGACCTAAATCTGAGGAAGGTAAAGATTGATGTGTGTGTGTGGGACCCAGACTAACCATGATAAATCTAATTTATTATGACCAAAGATAATATTCAAAGACAAGCAAACTGTGAAGGGAAACCTTAGAGTGATATAACGAGAGCTCAAACCCTATGTGAATAAGAGCACGAAATCCGAATAGCGTAACTTTACTCAATGTTATCATAAGAATCCTAACTTCCTTAATTTATTCTAATAGTCCGTCCTATAGACACGCGTCGAAATTCTGATCCTTACCGTATCAGCACTGCTTTCAGCGACTCCGCTTCTTTTTCCTTCTAATCTACGATTACTAAACTTCTCTCAACTCTATATATACACTAGCTAATCTGCGTATCACGGTTTCTTCTTGGGAGGGATGGCTGTGAAATAACGCGATTGCTGGCCCAAAGATTCCCCAAGAGGACTAGTAGAAATTCTCGTAAAAACCCGTCACAAGTGTTATGGAGTAAGGAATGCGCTTTTCTGACATTACACAGGTTCTCCTCTGCGGAAGGAACAATCAAAAGATTGGTTATATATCCAATGATGCAGATCATGTACACCAATATATGCAGATTGCATTTCCTTAGAAGGATAAGATCTTTCAGCAGAATGCAGATGCCATGCATCCAGGAATAGTGGAGTAGCCTCCGAATTCCCTAGATTTGAACCCAACAAAATAGTTTTGAGATCATGTTCATAGTAAGGATACTCCACCTGCCTCTGTTGTCAGATGTACAACAGTCTGCATGGTTGTGACATCTTGCAATTTTATAGTCACATTCCTCTACCATCTAGCTTCTGTCAGTGCAGCAAAAAGAAACTATTTTGCATATTGGCAGATCATGTGACCTCAATTCTGTATTTTATCACATTGAAATATGGAATTAAAGTATACACACACACAAATAACTCAAATACATATCTAAGAAAACCATTCAAACAGATGTGAACATTTTATTAGAACTGACTTCTCTCCATAAATCAGTGCAGTGCTGTAAGTATATTTTACAACTTATAAGATTTCAACAAAACAAAGCGTATTTAAGGTGATGTATACAAAGATGCAATCATGCATCACAACTCATTTTGTACAGTTTTTGGAATACACAAATATTCTCCACACACTTCTCTCATATTAGATGCTAAAAGCATTAAAAAATTTTTAAGGTATGCACAAAGGAAAGAATAAAACAAAACTGTATAATATAACAAATATAGATGATCTTCTTTTCTAATGAAGGAATTCCGTGATTGGTCCAAATACATGAGAAAGATAATGAAGGAATTCACTAATACACAAGTCTACATCGTTGCATTAAGACTGCCCTTATTTGAACGGCATGGAGTATCACATACGGAACACACTCATTTCATTTATAAAATTTCTCAACATTAAAAATAAGTTTGTGTGGCTCTATACATTGATAACTTATTTTGCAGTATCCTGAAATACTTCATGCTTTAACAAAGATAAAATTATCTAATTCATCAATTTAGGTGATGAAATATGGAACATTTTATATTTTTCACATTTTATATACAGAAAATACCTTGTTTAAGTTTTTATTTTCCTCTATATATACACACACAAGAAAAGTGGATTTATTAAAACAGTAAAAAATAATATATTAAAGTGTGTTGTTCTCTATATGATTGCAAAGCCAATATTTAATATAAAAACTGAAAAAATTCATTGAGATTAAGACTTTTTATGCAAGATTATATGAAGACAGCTAAAAGTTGTTCAAACTAAACATCTTTAAAACGATAACATAATACATTTATAGAATGATTTAAATTAAAATTTTTCTCCAGTTGATCAATAAAATGAGAACAAAATATACACTGTCAGAGAGTATTCCTGATGATACATCAGTAGGCCAATTAGTAATGAATTTGTAGTCGATGGGTAGTGAATTCAATTTTCATAATTTCAAATACAAATTGTGTCATGCAATGAAGTTTTTCAATGTCAAACCTGTTGATGTTCAAATCCTCATCTTTGCAAAGGATATAGAAATTGTGGTGTAAAATCAAGTTTCATTCTCTTTAATCTGACTATGGATCAAAATTCTTGAGGTACATGGACAATATAGTTTGTGTTGCTTTTTAAGCAATGTTAATAAATTTGACTACAATAAAATCTTTTTAATATGATAAAAAACAGCAGATACATCTTATAGAAGATAATATTTTTGTAAAAATTAATAGTACGTAAAATTAAGCTTCACTTTAATATTCTTTATTAAAAAGTTTTGCTCAAAACATGTATTTATTTTTTCCATCATAAAAATTAAAAAAAAAAAGTAAATTCATTAATATACAAACTTCATCAAATAAAACAAATTTTAATACATATTTTACACGCATACAGGAGGAAATATATATATTTGTTTATACATATATTTAACAATTTTACATGCATCTAAGATAATCAACAACACACCATTTATTGTGCAATATTAATATCCAATTACTTGTCTTGTCTATCTTTTTACTATATGATATAATTCCCATAATTTATATATGTATATTTGATGCTTATTATTTCAATACATTATTTTTATTTCAGATCAAATGCATTGCTTTACAAAACTTCTGTTTTAAAAACAGAAAATAGAAATTTTTTCGCAACATAAAATATTGTTTTATCTATACTAATAATAGAAGATTAAAAAAAAAAACATTGTATTTGTAAACTTTACAATATATATTTGGCTTACATTACCTTTAGAATGTTTAAACCACATCAAGAACTAGAAGAATCTAAATCAAATCAATGTGTAAGTGAAAGTGAGAAAAAGAATCATGAAAATCAATACAATACTTTCCATCCTAATCAGATTTTGACATTTCTTTTTTTTTTTTTTTAAATAAATTTGGCTATTTGATGCAGAGTTAACTGGTTTATTTCAGTATATTAAGCATTTTAGTAAAGGTAAGAAAGACAACACCATTCACATATATTTTCATTAAATATTTCTACATTCAGGTCCTAACTGTGGGTATCGTGTTTAAGAGGAAACACAAACAAAGTATCAGTCAAAAATTATAGCTGTTCCCATAATTAACTGTTATAAATTTTGGATATCATTTAATTAAACTCAGGTAAAGATATCTGAAAGTTTTACTAATGGATGTTAAAAAGAATCAAATAAAATCATTCTTATAATAGCAATTGATCGCATTTGTGAAAAGAATAAAGCACAGTGCTGGGGGAAAAAACAATGCTTAAGAATAGCAAAACCTATATAGTAAATAATTGCAATATTTTTTATGAACTAACATTTATTGCTAAACAAGGATTAAAAATATGTAGAAAATTTTTTTTCCCAACATTAATTCCCAAAGTAACTAAAAATAGAAGATAATTTTTGGTTGTATTTTGCTACGAACAGTCAATAATTAAAAAGCTTAACAAGACATATTAAAGAATATTCACAGAAAAATCAGAAGTGAACAAATAAAAACTTCCATGATAAAAACTTTCCATTGATCTTTACAAATACACAAACATATTTAACTTATTTGTATAAAATAAGAACATGCTTTCATGAAGATTATTACTCATGATTTTGATTACTGCTCTCTGAAAATTTTTAATATTAGAGCATTTATTACTTTTTAAATAAAGTGTAAACCTATTTAAATCTTTCAAAAATATAGCATTTTAGTTTCCGGTTACTAATGATATGTACTCATATTTATACAGATAACATACGATTGACGCTGCTACATCTTCATTCATTTTTATGAGGAAAAGGAATGTTTAACAAGGAAACATTATATTCACAGTAAAAATGAATTTTTAAAATCTTAAGGATTTATATATTCATAAAAATCAATACTATTTAAAGCATTTCAAAATTAACTCGAAGGTTAAAAAAAACTTTCAAAATTATAATTCCATCCAAACAAAGCACTTTTTCCTCTTAAAGTATAACAGCATACTATGCACATCATTATTAAATGCTTCTGCCAATTTTACAGAACAAGAGTTTAAAAATTTTAAACCAAGGAGTAAAAATCACTCAAAAAGTAAATATTTACAAGAGTTCAGGAAGGGTATATATTGATACATTTATTATAAGTGGATAGCCCTACACAATGGGTATACATATGACCCTGTTTTAAATACCACAAGCAGTAAATTTTTCACAGCTTGTTACAAAAAAAGTTTAGAAAATTTTCCATTTCAAAAATTGACACAGAAAAAATCAGTAGAAATAAAAATTTTGCATAACGTAATATTTATACTAGTATATCATCTTTATGTATCAAGTTTGATTAGCTTTCAGAACTAAAAACTAGACAGCTAAGAACAAGTACCTAAATCTACCAGCAAAAGTAAGATATACATATTCCACATAACTATGAAACAGACACAAAGAGTTCACATAACAAGAGCAATCTACACAATATACAGCCAAGAACATGAGGAAATAAGAACAGAATCCATTTTACATTTACTTTGAAATTGATATTTGTTATTTGTGAAAAGGTATACTGCAGTACAACACATTACACAATTATTTTTTCATCAGTAATATTCAGTTATGTCAATTCTAGTTTCAGACAAACACAGATGTCAAGGACAAATATGTTAACATGTTTTTTCTTGGTTTACAGCTAAAAAAGGCTTACTGACTAACAATTTTCTATAATTTTGACTACAATTTACTCTAATTTAAAAAATACAGTCTTCTTGACAAATTTATAATAATATTAAAACAGTAATCTAAAAAAAAAAATACTAAACATTTCTTATACAATTTTCATACTTCAATGAAGAATCAATCAAAACCAGTGCAATTATTAGCTGAAACAGTAAGTACAGGCATGTCGAATATATCAATCAAATGAAAATAATTTGAGTTAATTTTAAATTGGAGACAAAAATCTTTAAAATCCATAAAAGACAAATTAATAAAATAATGAGACATTTCAATTACCATAGAATTCAATATGAAACTACCATTTCATATTGGAAAGTGGAACAGTGAGGGGGGAAAAAGTTGACCCAAATATTAATTTGCACTTTTAACACAAATGTTTCACAAGAAAAGTTTACCAGATGCTTTCTTTCCTTTGGTTAATATTATGAGGAAAAAATACAAATAAAAAAATAAATGAAATTATAAGCAGAAAAAAATTGCTCTTTAATAATACTTGATTTTTATATCAATATATTAAAATTATATTTTAAAAGTCCTTTATTACACATATAAGTTTCTAAAAAAGTATTTAATATGTAAAGGAATGTAGAAGATAATTAGCAAAAGTCCTTAAACTTGGTACGGAGAAAATAATAATAAATGCCCTGCTTAAGTTCAAAAAAGTTACACATCTTTAATAGAATATTTCAAAAATGAAATAAAATATTTTGCTCCCAATAATATTAACATATACACAAAAATGAAAGAAAAATCAAAATAGTTAATGCCATTCGATAATAAAAAGGTTAGTCAATTATTATCAAAGAAAAATAATACACATCCAAACACATATACATATATATATACACACACACAAAAATGCATACATTAAAACAATCTTCAAATTTCTGGAAACAATATATAAACAGAACTGTTATATTTTCGTGTCAAAAGACATATGTATAATATACCTTTGATATGAAAATAATTAGATAGTTAACTTATATATTTTTCTATAAAACAGATACTTTTGATAAATTTAAAAGAAATATTATCCTAAACAGCATCTTTGACCTTGTCTTCAAGCATTTCATTAATTTCATTTTCCCAATCTTGATCTTCATCATTTCCTTCAACAACAACTTCATACTCTTGTAATTCCTGCTGCATCTCCTTTTCCCAATCATCTTCTGCAAGTATAGTAACAACAAATACAAAATTTTAATGATATCCAAAAATAATCTGCATTTTGAATAAATATAAAATGAATATAATCAGATTTAATTTGTAAAAATTCCATTTTTTTAAATATTTCATTTTGCATGACAGCAAAGATATATTTGTGAAATATTGGAAGTAAAGATATTCCTTTAAATGACAGAAAGAAAAACTCTAGCTCTCTTTCTAAGGTAACAAGAAGACATTTCTAAGCATTATTCAATAAAGACCTTTCTCAGAAATATAAATTTGAGTAAACTGATTATCTTTCACAAAAAGTAAAGTGTACAGTTGTTCAATTTTGAACAGAGAAAAGAACTGGAAGGAAGAAGAACTGGAAGAACTTAAAATTAACAAGGCATAAATCTGAATTTTAAAATCATTAAAGTTTGAAGTGGATATGCTAAATATATTTTGCCAGAACATACTTAACAAAAGTGGCCAGCCAGTTAGCAGAGATGCAGTGGAGTTGCTGATGGTCACCCGGTTCGGTAACTCATGACATCAACCCATGCCTGGTATTCTTTCCGTACTAAATTATACAGAATTTTCTTAATTACGTTTATTTAAAAATTAATGTTAGTGGTTTTATTTTAATATTACTATATTAGTAATGTTAGTACGAAAAATAACTAACAAAAATGAAACTATTTTTGCAGTTTAAATATCAGGTTGAACAGTTTTTAACACCAAAGATTCTTTTCTCTAGACACAACATTCGCTCAAAGTGATGACTATTTAAGGCAAAACTTATACAGTGTAAGAAGTTTTAAAAAATTTATTAATGTAATATTTAAAGGTTTTTTTGTAAAATGCTCTATTTTAGAATGATTCTGATTAAATGTACAGAAGATTTTATTCAACCAACAAAGCTTTTTCATAAATAAGTGTAAAATGGTAAATGCACCTAAAAAAAATGCCAATAGCATACAAATAATAAAGCTATTATGATATTTCAACACACAATCATATACATTTCTCATACATAAAAATCAACATGATTATTTGAGTACTACAATAAATATAACTAACATGTTTCTATGAATTGCATTTACAATAATGCATTATATGTTACATAAATGTAAGAAAATCATTGTGTGAACAGAGTATTAATTTTTTTAAAAAGAAAAATTTTAGTGTAATGGCTTACAAAAAGCAATCCACATTAAAACTATACAATGCAATTTAAAATATTTTCAATTTAATTTTGGATTCATTGTACTTGGGTGAGCTACACAAACTAACTTACGATTCAAAAAAATTTATTATGTAATTCCAGTTTAACCTGATAGTTTACAGCTTTCTTGTACATACATATATATAGTTTGCAATCGGGAATATCCCTCTTGCTGGAGAAAAAAGAGGGATAGCTACCAATGCATAAATTAAATTTAAAATACTTGAACATGTTTCTAAGTGTGCTTCCTGTTTACATGAATAATACATTGTATGTACAGTTGTAAAACATTTGCTAAAAATAATTATCTTTTTCTAAAAAAATTTAGTTTCCATACTTCAGAAGATGGCTTTCAACATATCTAATTATAATATATAAAATTTTTTACAAAAATTATGAAATATGAAAACTAAAAGGATATTTATGTAATTTTTAAATAGTGTGAAAATTGTTCTTGTGAAATTCAATGCTCATACATCAAAATTAA
This sequence comes from Trichonephila inaurata madagascariensis, assembly GCA_019973955.1. NCBI lineage: Eukaryota > Metazoa > Arthropoda > Arachnida > Araneae > Nephilidae > Trichonephila > Trichonephila inaurata. Next base: position 263,694 of record BMAV01014378.1, on the reverse strand, counting down.
ATAAGATTATTACTTTTTGATCACTATTAATTTCCCATTATATCAAAATATCTGAATAAAAAATTCTTTAAAATCTTTCAGAACACAAGATCATTATCAACAAGTAAATCATTTTTAAAAAACTTATTTACTATTTACAAAATTTTTTACTGCTTTTAATGAGTCATTAGTTATGCTCTCAGTTTTTCTGTTACAATA
>BMAV01014378.1:236563-263486 GCA_019973955.1 Trichonephila inaurata madagascariensis | reverse complement strand
AATAGAACAGATATTTATGGTAATATAATGCTGAATAATCATCCCAAAAACTTTTAATTGAAAAAAAAAGGGAAACATATTCATATTTTCTAAGATTATAGTGGAACCCAACTCGTTGTAATTGATGCTAACTATAGCATATTAAACAGCCCAAGCAAGAAACAGTATTAACAGTTTTAGATCATAGAATATTAAGTCACCAATGACAATATATACATCATGACAATATTATACATCAATGACATCCTATGTGAATTTATATGGTCGGTCAGAATGAGTAACTTTTTTTTGGATGAACTTTACAAGAGCAACTAAAAACTTAATTTTTATAATGCAGGGGAATTATTTCGATACAATTATGAATTACCTATATTTTTGTAGGACATATGTGAAGTAATCCAATGAATAGGCTTCAAAATACTCTACTAAATGGCATTAAAAGTCTTATTTCATTTTGTGGAATTATGCATTCAGATAATTAGGCTGATGATATGCTATTTATATTAGATAGTTTATCAAGAATATTAATAAATTTATACTAGGCTTTTGGAGAAAAATGCTCAACACAAATGTGAAAACTATGGTTCGATTTTGTTTAACTAAGAAAGGAAGAGAACACTGCCTTTTCACTTTAAAATATACAAAATAATTAAGAAACTTGATATGTAACTTTAAAAATAACACTGATCTCCCCTCAAAGTAAAGCTGCTTTGAATATCCATTGATTAGACTGATTATCACTATTTAAAGCAACAAAGGGTTATTAATGACTGATTTCGCAACTTTGAGCCTTAGTCAAATGACAAGGCTGACACCAGAGCTGGCACTCCATTCTCGAAACTTCCACTCCAAGCCAATGTGAGAACTTTACAAGCCTCAGCATCAGCCCCTTGAAATAGCAGATCTTTGGTGGCACCAGGATTTGACAGAAATAATACTGGCCAAGAGTTAGTGATCACGACTCACTGGCAACCGCAACCACAAATCATTATAGAAGTTATTATTTTAACTGATAAAATAATAAAAAAAAAAAAACTTTTCTATTTAATTCAAATATTTTTTTTTTAAAATTCAACCACTAATAACTATCAGAAAAAAAGTTGATAATTCACAAGACTCTTTATGAGCAGTAAAATGTCCAAACGAATTTGCCAAATATGTAGAGTCCCTCAATACAAAATACATTATACAAACTAATGAATAAGTTCGCTGATCATGATTTAGAATAATTTACACTCATTATTACCAAATCATTTACAAAAATACTAAAATTAATTAAAAATCTGAAATTTATGTTCCAGAAATCAGAGAATGATACAGAAGATTACATTAACTTTTTAATGCACAATCTCTCTCTTTTATTCAATAATATTAACAGTATCATCTACATAATTTAATTTATAAGCTATATGATACAAAATAAGGAAAAACAGACATTCACTAAAGGGGATCAGTTTTTAAAAATTAAAATCAGGAAACAAACATCAATAATTATCAGCAGAAAAGATTGAATCAACTTAATCAGTAAACAGTTTAGAATAAAACATATTATATGTATAAAAATAATGCCTTTATGGTGAATAGACTGCATTAGTTGTTAACTGAGTTAGATAAATTTCATGCATTTCTTATTAAGGCTTTACTTAATACATACCTCTAGAATTTTTATCAGTAACACCCAGCATCTTCATGCCTTGTTTTATATCTTCTTCAGACACTTGATTTAATTGAAAAGAATCACTTACAAACTCATGATTTGGACTATCAGTTGCATCAGAATCAGGACCCCCATCCGCAGTTGTCTTATCTAATCCTACAAAACAAATAAGTAATTATTAACATTTATTTTTTTATAAAAAATTCAATCTTTTTATATATTATACAAGAATTATTATCAAATTTTATTTCAACATAGGAACAAAACTTAATGAACTAATCAGCATACTTTAATTTCAATTTTTAACCATACATTGTTAGTACATATTTAAATTTTAAGTAGGAAAAGTAAATTTTTTTATAAATGCTTTTAACTTAGGAGATAGTCTAAAACATTCCTTATACCTTTTACACTATCATTAGATGAACTCTTCTCACTGGATGCAGAGGAATCACCACTGCTATCTGGGGAAAAAATTCAATATTAAAAAAATTTGAAAAAAAAACAACACTAAATTACACAGAAATGGTTGTTTAAAAAAATTATAAATCATAAACCTAAAAAAAATTCTACCAATTTAAAGGAACAACTTTAAGCCCATTAATTAGTTCTCAATATTCAAAAATTTGTCGTACCATAGAAGAGGGAAAATACAATTCGACAAAAATAAACAAATGAAATGAAATTTTAGATTAATTCTACAAAGAAATTCTAGCTGGAAATAAAAAGTGTTTTAAAGGAAAACTTAGCCCTTAAATACATTAGCTAAACTCAATGGCGCAACAGCCCATGAGGATCAATGCCTACTGTGCCTGTCTCAGTTTTTCCTGACCTTGGATACTGAGGTTCACAAGCAGATGTTCCAGTCAGGTCAGTCTGACGTGAAACCCCCACTGTTTAGTTTTTAAGCAAGCTTGGACCTTCTTTATCGACCCATTGAAGGGATAAAAGGCTGAGTCGACCTTGCCAAGCCCAGTTTTTGAACCCGGACCTGTGGCGTCGAAGCATGACACACTACCACTCAGGCTTCCAAATACATAAATTTCTCTTTTTTATCACACATTTTCTTGTATGTGTACATATGGAAGTAATATTTTATGTCAGTAGTTGACTGAAATCTAATCTCTTGCCTGTTTCTCTTTTTGTAAAAAGGAACAAGGCAGTATAATCCACTATTTAAATAATTTACATTTTGATACAACAGATGACTATTTTTTCATTAACAATTTTATATGAGCCTGTTAGTTTTGAACCAGTTGCAATGCAAAAAACAAAACAAAACAAAACAAAATTGGCAATATGCATATTTTTAAAAATAAAACTAAGTTTACCTTCTAACTAATCTTCATAAGGTAAGATTTAGATTTTTGATGTAAATAAAATTTAAATTCAGAAGTAGTACTGACATAATGCTCACTAGAAATAAAATTCCCTACATAATTTAGTTCACCAATTTGATAGCTACAGTAAGTTAACTATGTATAACTTACTTTTCTGCTGGGCCATTTTACTAAGCCTTGAAGAATTTTTAACTAACTGTACTCGGTAAAAATAATTCCTCCAGAAATTTTCTTCATTAATGCTAAAAAACAAACATACATTTTTTACCAGAACACAAGAAATTTTAAATGAATAAAAAATCTAAGACTTTTTAAATTGACACATAACAAAAAAAGAATGAAATTTTTTCTAAATGTAATTTAAAGTAATCTAGCACTTACCAAATTACTTCAAATGTAAAATACAAATTACACTTTGACTAAGGAGAAATTTTTACAAATGAAACTCTAATACATGAATAATTTTTCAACCTAACGAAGTTACAAATCTTGTATAATATCATTAAAAATTAGGCTTGAATTTAAATAGCAATAATCAATTTTCTTTAAACTCCTTCATATGCTTATAAAAAAATATATAAATACCATGAGTTCATTTTACCTTCATTACAGAACAGGAAATAAGTCATGTAATGAGAATTATAGCCTGACTAATTAAAGGGCCTGCATTTTTTTCTTCTATATATTTCTTGAAAGAACACAAACTGTAAACATGGCTAAAGGTTAATAATGGGTGAAAATTACAAGCTTAAAATATTGGCAGGTATTAATTTTGTATTTAGTTTTTAAGTTTATTAAGTTGCTCAGCATAGAAACCTTTTCAATTTGGTCTTAACTCTCAATATAATCTATAAAAATATTTTACATATCAAAATAAACAAACAAGAGCTTGTTTACAAACATTGCAAATAAACATTTTAATAAATTTTGAGAATGAATTTTCTCAAATTGTCAGACATTTTATAAAAAAACTACTTCCTTCTTCTTTGTGAGAGGCGAATTTAAATTTTACTATGAGGCAAAATACTATGAAATATTTTTAAAAAATAGTATATTTTTTATTTTACTGCAGTTAATAGTTATTGTAACTTTTTAAAAATTAATAACACAATAACAATGTTAGGAAGAAAAATTAATTTGTGTGACAACAGATTTAAACAATACTTGGGCAACACACAGCTATGAATTAACCACTGCATATAAATGCTATGCAATTTGAATTGATCAAAATCTTGAAACAAACAAAAATTATATTTCAGAAAATGCTAAATATTCTTCTAAATACTAAATATTTTTATTCTATTTTTTCTTAAAGAGAAAAATAAATGTCAACTGGATTCAATATAGTTCTTGAAACATTTGATGGTTAATAATTGAGTGAACTGATCAAATTGATGTTTTAAAAGCATTATTTTTTTACATTTTTCTCTCACATTTCCACCAGTCCCACACATTTTAAAACTGAACATATTGTTTTTCTTTAAAAGACTTGATATTTTTTGCCATTCATGTCATTAAATTTACATATTTGTCTTACAATAAAATACTTTATGCATAAAATAAACTATACAATTGATTTCTATAAATTAACATTGTAATTGAATTATTGTATTCTAAGCTTTGGATAGTCATTAAAATCATGAATGAATGAATGAAAAACATCTAAAGAAGAAAAATAGTTGAAAAATAAGAGATAATCTTAGCAAATAATAATATTAGTGCACAATATTATAGAATGAAAGTTAAATGCCAAAAACTACTCCAATTTTGAATGAATTGCATAAATTGCGATATAAATAGAATAACTCAGCAGTTGTTGTTTTTTTAAAAATATGATTGAATCTTTCAGTATGTATTGATTTACATTACAAAATTTATCAAAAAGCTCACAATGAAGTAAATAACTAGAAAATACACAAAATAATATTACATCTGTTAATATTACAGATTAAAAATGTATACAACTTTTTTTAAAAACCAAAAGTTTCTGCTATTGCCCTTTTAGTAAAAAGTCCTGGTGATTCCAATGCTATTCATTAAATATTTAAGAATTATGGGAGGAAGGGGAATCAGCAATATAGTTTTGACAGCTTCATAAGAAAAAAATAATGTAAAAACATTTTAAATTGTTTTATTTAACAAGCAGTCATTGCTTTTAGATGGCTTAAGTACACAGTTTTCCTCCAGCCACTTGATGATTTTCATTTCATTTTTGATTTCTGTCAAAATGGTTAAAAAAAGTAGTCCTGTTTACCATTCCTTAATGAAAATTTGTCTCTTGACTTTCTTATACCGAGGTTTCCAAGAACAAAGGGAATGATTTAGAGCATTGGTTCTTAAACTCCCAATCAGGACAAGGACATCACAGAGCCCAAGAATTTGAGAATCCCTTCCTGAATTAACATTCGTGATTGAAATACATGTTCTAGTAGTTTTTTTATTGGCGACAATTTAGTGATTTTGATTAGGAATTCAATTTTTCTACGAGGCATTTCAAAGTTGGTAAAAGAGAGAAATCTTAATATTCAATGAGACCTTCGTGGATCCCTAGCAAGGCACTGGGGATCCCCAGGGGACCAAAGACCACAGTTTAAAAACTGTTGATTTAGAGTAAATCAGCCAGAATTAAGAATTTCTGAATCATTGAAACAAGTAATTATAACAGCAATGTAAACATATATTTCAATGTAGAATGTATAAATTGTTTCTTATACGTATTGCAGAATTAAAAATGTCAAACTGATTGAAATAATGCAATGGAAAAGAGGCGTCTTGTTATTTTAGTCAAGTATCTCATTATAAATAAGATACCTTATCTCAGAAAAATATTTTTATCACAAGACAATGCATTTATTTACAAAAAACAGATTTAACATACATACTAAATACAAAAGGTATTTTTGAAGAAACTCAGAAATATTTACCAAAATATTACTACAAGAGAAGAAAATAACAATTGTTTTTAAAAAATGTCCTAAAAGTTTTCTATGAATTAATCTCACAAAATTACTTTGTTTTAGAATATTTTATCCTTTTCAAATAAAATCTAATCCTTAATTTTTATTTATGTTTTAGAAAAATCAAAAATAAGTAATAATATATTAAATAACACAATATTTTGTTTAAAAACTTAAAATAAATTTGGATACAATGCAGAATCTTAACAAGTAAATATCAGTGATTCCATTATAATAATATTATTTTAATTTTGAAAATATAAAGCTTTTAAAACAATTATTACTTTAGTCATGGTCAATTTTTGTACTTCCAAGTTTTGAAGACAAAACAAGAGAACAAAAACTCAGGAAATATATATAAATATCTATAGTATAGAAAAAAAAATCTAAAATTAATAGTAAAATGACTCACAGTTTAGGAACGATTTCAAATCTCATATTTTCCAAGGCAGGATCTTCTTTTAACATAGTTTTAGCCACTGGGTACATGGTATCAAAATTAAAATCAAACATTACACCAGTTGGAGGACTTCTTAGGAAATTCCTTTTATCCTGAATAAAAATAATAGGTAAAATATATTGATTAAAAGTTACAATTTTAAAAAAAAATTAAGCAAATGAAAAATAAATAATTATATAAGAATTTAGTAGCTTTTAATTACAATTGAGACTGAACTAAATTCGTACACCAACATGATTCGAACAAATGAAAAAACATGTAATATTATTCAAGAATCAGAATAGTTCCCTTTTAAGATAATAGCAGTTAATAAATGTATGTACTCCACATGTTTAGCAAATGTAGATGTATAAAATATCAAGGAAAATATATTTTTCATTAAAAAAAATCATTTTCATATGTTTTCCTTAAGCATATTTTTGAAGCAGATGTTGAAAGTTTTAACTATAAAATGAATTTTCTTATAAATGAACCTAACTGGAAAAAAAAGTCATATTATTTATATCTTAACTTTAAATACATCAAATATATTACAAACAAAAGATAAAAATTAGGAAGTTAAACATAGGAAAAAATACAGAGAATGAATAAGGAGTAATAGTATGAGATCTACCATAAAATCTGACGTATAACGCGCACTTATAATTTCAAGCTGCAATTTTTATTTTCTAGGTATATTCGCCATATAACGCGCACCCCCGTTTCGTGCAAAGAAACTTGAAATATAGTATGTGCATAATACTCATATGCTTTGAAGTCATTGACTCAAGGTATTATTCTAAAATTTAGAAAAACATAGTATACTTCTAGAACTACAACCCTTTATATTCCTAAGGAGTGTCTTATCTTTTAAATAAACAGTATTTCGGTCTATATACAAGTCTAATTTGTTTTCTATGCTCATCTTTTTTTTATTTTTAAAACTCTCATTTTTATACTCAGTGTATAATGCGCACCCTTAAGTTTAAGTGTACATTATAAGCTGGATTTCACGATGTATTAAATTTCGAGACATGGTCACTTCAAAATTGGAAATAGAAGAAAAAGGGAAAATAAGTCTCCACAGAATAAGTGATTGAGGTTTATTAACATCACACTATAAAGCAACATGAGGGACATTGGTGAGGAACCTCATAATGTTGAACCTCAGTAAAGTGACAAGGGCACCTAAGCTAGTACCCCACTCTCCTAACTTCCACACCACCCCAACATGAGAACTTCTAAACCTGACACATTTAATGTGCATTAGTCCTTCTACATGGCAGGTCTTCAGTAGCACCAAGACTCGGGAACTCATGACACGCTGGTCATATTCAAAAAAGAAAATTTTCTAAAAATTCAATTATAAATATTATTTAGTTATTTTTATATTTTCTAAAAAAATAAGCTTGCCTTATTTTACGCTGTACAAATGCAGGCATATAAAACTGATTTTTATTAAAAAAAGTCATTTAAAAGATTTGCTCATATTTTAATTTTATAATCTCTTAATTTTTAATGCATTTGGATTTATTAAAAATGAAGTTTGTACAAATGTGACAGCTATTCTTAATCATCTAAATTACACAAAAGTTCATTTTAAAGTTAAAAAACTTAAGAACAAAATATTCACATGTTGGATGCCACATAAAAAGTTTCGAAAGATAGAAATATTAAATGTAATTACTGCTGATAATGACAGAATTTGCTGTTTCACATTTTCTTCATCATCTGTACCAACCCAAGGTGCAGGGCACTCATTTTTGGCATCAGCATTTTTGCTAGTAACAAAAGCTTCTTGTTCCTTGTTGAAATCTCCTAAAATACTCTATAACAAACAAAATTCAATAAAAATAATCGATATTAATACTATTATAAATAAAACACAGTTGACACAAGCACACAGCAACTTATGTACACAGTACCTTTTAAAGAAAAAGAGGGAAAAACAATTTTTTAAAGGAATTTACAACTGCAGATTGGTAATTACCATTGCAGACCTAGATCATTCCCAGGAATTTGGTATCACCTTTTTGTGTGTCACCATAAAGGTGGATATCAATTGCCACAAAGTAATTTTGATGCTCGGTTTTCTCTTAGGAAGGAGGCACCTGAGCTCTGATGAAGCGAAACTTTGATAGGAATTTAATTTCGCTGAGAGCATCCAAGCTAAACCAGCACTCTAAGGATCTTTAACGTGCCACATAAATATATGACATGATGCTATCAATTTTTTGCAGGGGCTGGGGTTGAACCCACAAACTTGGGTATACAAGACCAGTGCCAAACTAACTATGCCACCCAACCAGCAGACTGGGTGAAACTGAATGGGTGGACTGGCACTTTGAAATATTTTCACACACATTTTAATGTATTATATTTGTACAGTATTTATTGTTTTATTTTTTTAAATATATGTTCATTTATTTTGTGTTCTGCACTTTCTTGGGACCAACAAGTAAAAATACATAAAAATATAAATATTACAAAAATCACTTTTTGAAGCCATCTCTTTTTAATAAAACACTTGAAAAGTTCTCATGTGAAAGTAGTACAGTAATTTTATATATATACTTGAAAAAGGTTTTACCACACTCATTCTTAATAAGTATACAATGATAGTTAGTTGAATGTCGATGAGTAATAAAAATAATCTTTACCAACCCACGAAATGAAATAAAATTTGATGAATTAACAGCCTCTGAATGATTGCTTCCTCTAGATACAGAATGAACAAACATGTTTTGCATGGACATTTACAAAAAAATTAGGTGAATAAAGATTATTTTCTTTTTATTGAGGAGTGTGCAGTGCTTTTAGATTGTTAATAATATAAGAAATTAGTTTCAAATTGTTAACACTCAGAGTAAATCCCCCCCTACTCTGCATGAAAGAAAAGTTAGAGCTATTTAGAACAATAAAGAATATGAAAAATATATTTTTATGATGATGTACTTCAAAAACAGTTAACTATATAGATTCAAAATTTCCTCTCTCTGATAAAATGCTTATTAATTATCAACAGTACAACTCTCAAGAGATAAACATTTTACTAATTCATTAAACTACCAATGAATTAATCATTTTTTTAAAAATGCAAATAGACAAAAATGACTTTATTTTTAAAAAAAATTACGTAATGTTTTTTACAACACACACATCTTTTTTTATCACATATTTATAATATGCTATTATATCTTATAAAAAAAATTTGAGAAACCTCATAATATTTATTTGTTTTCTAAAAGGCTGGTTTTGTTTTTGAAAATATTAGATGCCACGAGTTGTAAATCCAATAAATGTTTATACAGACTGCCTATTACATACAGTTAGGATAAATTCTTTTTTAAAAATTTCATTTTTAGATTATTAAGAGTAAAAAATTACTAATTCCTTATAGATTTAGCAATGATAATTAAATGCAAAAAATAACATAACTAATAAGTTATTCACTAAATCTCTTCTAGTGATAGCAATAACAAAACACATAATCATGTTTCTACATCTGAAGTAGATTTATGCTAACAGAAATTGTCAAACAAATATGAAATTTCAAAATACAATGCACTTACATTTTCTTCAACAGTTGTTTTCAACTGCTTAGCTGTTTCAGTAAGAGTGCGACTAGTTTTGTTGGCAATACCATAGAGGAAATCTATAAAAAGCAAAAATTTGCTAAATACACACACATACAGAGAGAGAATTTTGTTTTAAAGACATACTCTTTAAAAAATCTTAATTTAGATAGAACACATTACCAACCACATACAAATATCATTCCCATATTTAGTTCTTAAATGTTAATATATTGCCTATAAAACATATATTCCAATTCACTAATGCAGTCATACTTATGAGTGACTCAATCATGGCCCATTGCACAAAGGAATTCAATATTCAAGAGTAATTTATAAAAAATGTAGAGGAAAAATCAATTTGTTTTGCTGATGATGTTGTACAAGTAAGAATTGCAAAAATTTTTTTCGTAATTATGGTTAGTGTTTACAAATATCATAGAAGTAGTGACCATTTTGTGTGTGAAACTCTTAGTTTTTAATTATCTTTCATGTCAAGAGTGTCTTCCAAGCAAGAAATATCTCATGAAAATAGATTGTTCAAGACAATTGGGAAGCTGGTCATTTTGATGCATAACACAAACATGGTTCAGCAACTTATTTGACTTAAAAATATATAATATTGCCTGTCACTTCACCACTAAACACAACAGTTAAACCATACTTTTCCAGAAGGATCTCTCACAAGAGGTGATAAATTAGCTTTTTTAATAAAATGTTACAGCAACAAAATGTTACATTGATAATGTTATAAATACTGTAAAATTTGATATATTATTGTTAAACATATGAAACCATTTACAGATGCAGAAATTCTATAGGAGTGTTTCATGAATGCTTCTAACGCACTGTCTGAAAATTCAACAACAAAAAAATCAAATATCAGAAGTAAAAAAAATCAAGCTCAGAGATTCAACTTGTGTTAGATGTATTGATGATATTGTGAGTGAGTGTTTAATAACATCACACTAAAAGCAACAAGAGAACTATTGGTGACAGACCTCATAATTTAAAACCATCATCAAGTGTGACAAGGATGACATTAGAACCAGCACCTTCCGCTCCTAACTTCCACACCACATCAATGTGAGGATTTTGATCCAAAGACAGTTTTAATATGCATCAGTCCCTCTAAAGGGAGGTCTTCAGTGGCATTAGAACTCAAACCTGTTACCAAGACCACAAGGTTGTTGTGGCCCGTTGATGATATTGTAAAAAATATATCTGGCATACCATATTTTACAACTTAAAAAACTGCAAGATTTTCAGCTTGATTTTTGTCTTCAGTACATACATATCAGTAACATTACAATGCTCAGTTTTTGTGAAATATTGCATAGAACAAATTTCAATTTGCAAATTTTTTTAAAATTTCTTTCAATAAAGAGCCAAACCAGACACAAACTATCTCCAAATTATTTGTATTTTCTAGAACTAAACAACTAACATTTTAAAAAAATATTTTGTGAGTACACCAATGGCTGTCCTACATGACTGGATTTGATAATGAGTTTGTTTCTCTACTGAAACAGAAATTCAATTTGATAAAAATTTATCACTTGACTGCATTATTCACCAGGAAAAACTTGGCTACATTCAGCTAATAATGAAGTAGAAACTGTCATGAATAAGTATAGGTATAGCCAGGGACGTCTTAAGACTTTTTGTGGGTCTGGTTCTTGGGCACTAAATCAGGCCTTACCTGTGATCTTTAAAAGAAGAAAGTATATAACATGCATTGTCAAATACTCGTACAAATGGCAATTCGAAACACATAAATGTGCACGACTCACAATCTCACAAATCTAAGCCCAAAATGGCTCGATCGAAGGCTACATTTCGACTAAATGAGTTGAATGATTGTTTATAGTATTAGGTATAGGCCTAGACATGGATAATGGTCCTCACATAATAATACAATCTTGCCACTTTTGCCAGTTAACATGCAGTTTGAAATTCTGTTTTTCGGAGAATAGGTACGGGAATACCATTTGACCATTAAAATTATTCAGATCATTATCTTATTAAGACTGAGTTGAGAACAAAACAAGGCCCCCAATGAGGAGAGGCCCTGGGCCCAGTTGCCCAATGCCTTAATATGTCCCCAGGCATAGTGAATTATATCCAAGCATAAGAATTGAAAATTTAAATATTTTTGGAAGAATGGATGCTATTTTACATATCTGAGTGTATTGGTTTAACAAATGAAAAGTTTTGAATTTTTTTTTTGCAAGAACATGTTTTTAGAGCAAAACAAAATTTACAGTTAACCAAAAAATGACGGATGGTGATATGTTTTAGCTTTTCAGTGTGATATTACAGACATGCTCAGTAGTCACCCCTTCACTATCACTGATGTATATATACCTCTTTCCAAATTACAACCCTTTGCATTGCGCTGCTATCTGTAAAACTATTCTGAAGGCATTGGAATGCTACAAGATAACTTTGACAGTGTTTGCGAAGGATTTACTTACTTCAGAGAAAGATTTACTTATTTACACCTTTTTTTTTTAGCCCCCAAACACTGCATAACTGTGTGCATCAGTGTGAAAAAGGGAGCCAATTGTGCAACTTTTATCAACAGTTAAAAGGTTAATAGTGGCTAACAGGGTGAAAATAAAATAATTTCAGAGAGCAAGTGAAATATTTACATTGAAAGGAAAAGAAAACATTTATTATGAAAAAATATGAAACCAAAAATTGCATACTTTCCAAATAAACAGGATGGTACTGATATTTTTCTGGAAAACTATACGATCATTTAAAATTATGTAATTACTTTATTCAAAGAATTTAAAGCAGATTTCAGGATTTAAGGAAAATCAAGAACATGTTTTTGCTCGTAGAAAACCCCTGGTACTGGAAACTAGTTATATTAAAACTGGTTGGTGTACTGGGATGTAATTACATAGAACTATGATCAATTTATTGGTATGAAATCAATACTTACCAAGAAATTATTTTTTAAAGTAAGGAGAAAGGGACAGAAGTGTGACAAACTTTGAAAAATAGAGCCCAAACTGCTCAAAAGTGTACCCAAATTTTGCTTAAGTGTTTCCCAGCTACTTATCTGCGTGAATCATCATATTCTAAAATGAAATATGCAAAAAATACATATAGATACCAGTTTATTAATTTTCATCTGAATGAAATTTTGGGAAAAGCATGTAACAATTACAAGCCTGTGATCTAAATGAAAACGTTAAAAGTTCCCTATTTGCAAGGTTTCATTAGTTTTATTGTATAGTAAATAAATACTTGAATTCTAATGTTTTTCATTAATCCTCATGTTGTAGCGTGTGTGAAACAGCTGTCATGTGCAAAAAGTGCCTGGGAAAAAAGGTTGAGTATGACTGCACTAATGCAATAAGAGTAATAAAATAACATATACTTAATAATAATAAGTTTTATTTACTTTAAAAGAGCATATTAAAGGATTTTTTAATACACACTACCATTACATATAAACAGAAAAATTCAAACACAAAATAACATTTAAAAAAATGTCAAAGAACTTAAAGATAATATTTTGAGATGGGCTATCAAACTTAACATGTTTTTCTCTTACTGCTGACAAGCTGCAGTTTCAATCAAATATTAAAGACACTTAATAAAATATCTGACATTATTAAATTATTAGCAAAAGTTTACAAGTACATTTGCATGTAGAAGTAATTTCTAATAATGCCTATTTACAAATCAAGTAAATTCACTGAAATTGAATAAAAACACTACTTAGAGGTAGATATTTAAAGTAATTAAATAATAAAAAAAGTTTAAAAGCCCCAATAACAGTTTGAGTCAAGATTGATCAGAAATTAGTTACACATCTAAATATATTGCACTTTTTGAAATTTATTTATAAATGCTACAGTAAGTATTTTCTAATTTAATTATTCAAGGGGTAAAAAAAGCTGAACAGTTTAAATATACAGCAAGGTAAAAATATTACCTTAAGGCTGTCTTCGGCTAATGTTAAAAAATAGGACCCAAATTCCGAATATTTGTTCAGATATAAAAAAAAGTATTCATATGTTAATATTATATTTTGGCTTCACTATCATGTAGAGAAGCCCTTATTTTAATCATATTACTCATTTTTATCCGAGTTGACACATTTTTTTTCATAAAATGTGTTTCGCACTTTTGCTAATATACCGTAATGCTAACTGAGCTATCCCTTTACATGTTAAAAGGAAAAATTGATTATTTATGAAATATTTTGAAATTTTGAAAACATTATATTATAAACAAATGTATGAGTTACAATTACACAAATTTTTATAAAAACTGAGGCATTTTTTTCTGTCCAAAAATGTGCTCCACGGTCAATACTGTTGTACATATAGCGAAAAAAGCCTTAAGCAGACATCATATTTTTTCATTTAACTAATTTAAAAGATTAATTAGAAAAAAAATATATTAATGACAAAAAAGTTCCACCAACATTTAGTTAATATTTATCCCCCAAAACATAAACACAATGTAATGAAAATTAATCAAAATCAGGAGACAATTAACAATTGTGTTTTAGAACATGCCAGTTAGTTAATAAAAATCTAAAAAACTGGACTTGCCCTTTGAAGCTTGGATACTGATTTAATAAGAGTAAGCTTTCTTACACCAGTTCTTTTGATTCCCTCTATGATATTCCTTAGTCTCATGAAACTCAAAATGAAAGATGGTTTGGGGACTAGACCCAAACGGATTAATAATTTTATTCCAAGTTTATTAAACTATTGCATTTGCCAATAAAGCTACAGAATTGTATTACGAAAAATATACAGAAATACTTATTCATATTACCATAACTTCATAGCACTCAGGAATCCAGGATCTCATTCATAATTAAATTAGTAAAATTTTGAGCTTTTGGATTGTGTTATCCAAGACACATAAATATGTAAATAAATAAAACCATTTGAAAGTAACCATAATCTCAGAAAATATTGAATATAAGTATATTTTTTCCCAAGTTTATATGTTAATGTTTAAATAGAATTATGTTTTGAAATGTGTTAAATCAATCAATGGAAGAGGATAACTGTAGCTTCTTAAATCACTTAACTGATCACATTTCCTAATGTTCTTTAAAAATTTTGATTATATTTGTTAAGTGTTTTTTTTTATAAATATTTTAGTAAGCTGAGCTTGCAACCCAAAGCAAGCCATTAAGTTGCGAATACAGTTGAGTTAGTAAACAGAATCTATATTCTCTTATTTATTTATTTTTAAAGGAAAAGTGGAGAAAGAAATCAGTGAAAGAACTATTACAAAAACAATTCCATGATTTACTTGCATGTTTTATCTGTTCTATAAAACTCTCAAAAATTTTATTCATAAGTTGAAAAAATAGGTCATATATACATATCCAACATAACATGTGGCATAACACATATGCTACAAAAACTGTACAGGTATTCATAAATGAGTAACATTAAGAATTCAACATGAAGTTAAAAAAAAATATATCAGTAACAATAACTCAAACAAAAATCACACATCTTTTAGTACATTTTAAAAAACCCTATTTCTTAGAAATATTTGACATTAAAATTATTTTTGAATCCTTAAAATGAACTTCTAAAATTTATCATTTTAAATAAAAAAGAGTGCAATGTTAAAAATGGCTTTTGCTTATTTTTTTTACTGATTTTAAACAGTTTCCTACACAGGAAGGTGACAGAGAAAATATGACAATTCTATAGTAACAAATATTTATTTAGATAATTATTTTTTCTTAATTTGTTTGTTACCAATGGATAAGAGGAAAAAAATACAGATTTTTTGTCTCATTTGTTAATGACATTCATACATGGATGAAAGGAAGAAAAAAAAATCATCAGAATTCATTTTTCCATATATGAGAAAAATTAAATATGATGATTATGACTTCTTTTTGGTTTACCTATTGATTTGGCAATTGAATTTTACAATCACTTGATATGGTTCTATATAATAAGAAAATTATATATGCTACATACTATATTAACATGATTTTTTATGCTTTTTTAGATCTTATTTTTTTAAAATAGTTTATGAAAGCACAATAATACTTGTAAGGAATGAAAAGAAATAAAGGAAGTAAACAAAGAGCATGTAATATGAATTAAACATAGCTCCACAAAACTTTTATAACTAAATTTTGCAGTATGCAACGATTTACATTACAAGATTTTTGAAGAGGCTAAAAACAGTAATAAATTATATTAGCAAAACTTGGAGCATATTTTGATAAAAATAATGTGAGGAGAAATTTTTTTCTATTTTCTTTCAAACAATCAACAGCAAATTTGCAAGTTTCTGGCTTGGATACATACGAGAGAAAATGTCTAACAGTTACAAGACTATTTTATACAATACTAATTCAGACAGCTAAATACTAGTTCAGTCATTACAGGGAAAGAAATTGAAATTAGTTGAGTTTTGTTCCTCCCCTTCTATCAGCAAAGAAAATTTTCTAAATTATCTCATTTCATGTGCCATAATTTGTAATAGAAATAAAAGAAATTGGGTTTTTCTAGGGCAGGGATGGCGAACCTTTTCGAGACGTGGGTCAAATTTCATTCAGATTTTTTTTTAATACCAGCGCATGGGTCACTAATGCCCATTTACACCAGATTTAAATTTAAAAATTTTTAACTGAGTATTTTAAAACCAAACATCTTTAAAATTCAATTGTCTTAACAGGTAAAAAAGGGTGCTATGGAAGTCTTTTTCTACAAACATGACTGAACGCAACCTTACAAAAGTGCATTTTATCCAAAGAAAGTGCTTTAAACATGGTTATTTGCTTTGGTTTTCAATTTTCTTTCAACAAACAAAATGTGAGTAAAATTATACACTTTATTTGATATTTTGCAAACACTTTTGTTTTATTTCAAATACTACATACTTTCAAATACATTTATTGTCATTTGCGTAACTTTGGAACTGTAATGATCAAACTGAAGGTTATAGACAGCATTTAAATTGCCTTTGTGTCAATGTGCTAGAAAAAATTCAAGTAGAATATAAATAATCCACACAAATTAGAAAATCTAAATAAACCTGCGTAAACAAACAAATGGTTGCCTAGTAATCGTGGGTCAGTATCTGACCCACGGGTCATAGGTTCACCATCACTGTTCTAGGGAAAGTAACTTTCTTATTTTACCTGAACATTTTTGTTGAAATTATTAAAATCTTCTTTCTAACAATTGCATTGAGTCCATCTGAACATGATATTTGTATTTTGTAGTTGTGGTTCTCCTCAGGGAGATTTTGAGGGTTTATGCTTGAATACAAAATTATTAAACCTGTTATTTTTTATCAATAGTAAATACATTTATATTTAATGAAATAATTAAATATAACATAGAACAGTGGAAACAAAATATAACTTTCCATATATAATACAAAGCTAAAGTTTCTTTTTCTACACACTTATACTATAAAAATAGATAAAATGATTCATTAAAGCAACTTTAGCTTTATACTAAGTATTGGTATGAACCGTTTAAATAAAAGAATGAGTAATCCTATGTATTTAACTACATAATATATTACCCTTTATTTAATGTCTATGTATATATATATAGTGTACGTGATTGTGTATATATATTCATATGTTGTTGTTGTTGTTACTTATGCCACCTGATAGACAGTAAAATCAGATCAAGGTCCAAGAAATTCATCACGGTGAAGGGCTAGATTAGTACGCCTGTCGTTAGACTTAACTTTGAGCACTATACAGGAGACAGTATGATGTATATAACTTATATACGTATTTAATTCTACAAATTTTATAATGTTCTATTAGTATCATGCACAGCAGTAATGCATTTGTTTTATCTTTAATGCTTATTGAAAGTATTTTTTTTAAAGACAGTTTTATCCTATTTACCCTTTCCAGTTTGGTGTTAAAGTACGCAATTTTTTTAACTCCAAGACATTATTGAAAAAAACTGTAAAATTTTAATGCTTTTTCATTCCCTTCACATTGAACAGATGTAGCAATATCAGCATTAAGGAATAATGTTCCTGAAAATAAAAATGGATAACTTTCATCTGCTTTCATTTAATTTAAAAGAAATTATATATATATATCCTTATTTTATTCATTTTTCTTTTTGAATAAATTAATTTTTCCCACCTAATCCATTTTTGAAGGTTTAACATATCTTAATATGCATAATTTCTAAAAAAAAATTATTAAAAACACTCACAAAAAGCTGATGTTCAATGTGATATAACAAGTCAGAATTGCCCAAAGAATGTTTATTTTTGAAAAGGAGAGCTATGTAGCACAGCTGGAATTTAACGTCTTCTTTGGAGTCAATAATTGTTGATGAGTGCCAGAGCTAACATTTTTTTAGAGTTGATAGTATGGCTGGTGTTTATATATGGAAAAAAGTGTCACATATAAACTAAAAAAAAAATAGAAACAGCAGCAAATGTGTGCATTTTAGTCTATTCTCCAGCTGTTCACACTTTTTTTTTTGTTTGTTACATTCCATTGTATTTAAATTTGTAAATACTTTATTAACATGAGCACAAAACAAATGTGGTAAAAAATGTTCATGTGTAAAACATGTAATGTGGGATGCTACATGATTCAAAAAATTTTTTCCCATATATTAATTAAAAAAATGTTTCATAAATATTATCAAAAAATTTCCAGTCTGTAACCTAATCAAGTAAAATATATTACTTATTTTTATTCTTGCTAGGTGTATATACACACATGTAGTCATGGCATAAGTTCTTATACAAAAATTTGAGATTGATTGATGTAACTCAAATGCAGTAAACAACTTAAAATTTAGTCCTTGGAGATCACTTGCAATATTTTTCAAAAAATTGTAGTCTTTCAGGCTTGTTTTAAATCATTCAGATCAACACAACAGAATGAACATCAAACAGAAGTGTGCAGCAGTTATTTTTCTGCATCGAAAATGAAGAGCTTGTCAGAGATTACTTAACCCTCCAAGCGGTCTGCATGTAAAATTCCGCCATTCCAGAGATGCTTTTTCTGCCTTCAAGCAAGATTCCCAAAGGAAGATTTTAAGATTCTGGCCAAGCCGCATTCTTAAAAATACGGCTCAACCACTTTTGAGAACCCCACCTGAAAGCAAAAAAATATGTGCTGTGCATTTTTGAAGCATCTCCAGAATGGCAAGTCTTTAAGTGCAGACCGCTTACAGGGTTAAACATTTAGACAGCAAAAGGTTATTCATTTACTAAATAAAAATAAGTTTTCTGAGACCAACACCATTGTAGAGATACTAGAAGCTGCAGTCCATACTTGGTAAAAACATCATTTCTTGTCAAAGCAGTCAGGGAAAGAATTTATGAAAAAGAACAATGTGTCTTCATAGTCAACCAAGAACTTAGACTAAAAGGAAATCAAAGAGCAATTTGCTATTTTCTTATAAAGGAATTAAAGTGGGAACTAATTTATTATAAGTATGCTACATACCAAAAGTATTTTTGTGACAGTTTTGGAAAAGTACCAGATAAGATTATGGCACCCAATAGTTTTCAATCCAAGATGGCAGCCTAGCACTAAGGACTCGGCATGAAAATAATTTAAAAGAATGTCTTATTCCTTACCAAAGAGTTTAATTACATCAATTTTAAAACCAAAAAGATAAAATAAACAAAAATTTACTTACACTTTTTGTCGAAAACCAATTGGAAAAATACAAGTACTACTAGGATTTAAAGAAACAGAACACAAGGTATTCAGAAATGCTGGGAAAAGCAGAAAAAATATGGAATGTGAAAAAATAAATTAGAAAAATTTAAAATTTCATGCTAAAAAAAAGAAATTATTAACAGGAAGTAAAAAGATTGATGATGGAATACTATGAAAGGTTATGAATTGTATTCTTTGAATGTAATGTGTTAATATATTTGAGGAATTCAAATCAATTGAAAATAATTCAAACAATTTTCAATATACTCAAAAATTCTGAGTTTCTTTGATGAATTTCATCGAACAAGGAACATTTAAAAGTGCATTAATTAAAAATAAAATTGAAGTAAAATGAAAGTGGAAAATTGACAATTTGTTGCCAGTGAAAAAAGAAATATTTCTGATAGATTCACTATTGCAGCCATGCAGATTTGCACCATAAGATCTACAATAAAACATATGGCTGTCAAATTTTTTATTATGTCTGTAAACTATTTTCATTTCACAGACCCACTTATGACTATTTCATGATGGCTGAAATAAGCAAAGATTTAATTAAGAATGAGAATTTAAAAAAAAAATAATAGAACTTTAAGAAAACAAAATAGACAGATAGAGCAAATTCAACAATCCATTTAGTCCACAAAAATTGAAAGTAGAACTCTCATATACCTTTTAAAAAAGATTTTAGTACTCACCAACAATGTTTGAAATATCCATGGAAAAACGACAGAAGAAGAAAGCTGCAATCTAGACAACGCAAAGTATGGAAATGTTTAAGTTTGTGAAAAAATTGAATTAAAATCGTTTGAAATTAATAAGGATGTCATCATAAAAAATAAACCAATAAAATTTTTTAATATACTATAATAATAATATAATATACATAACAAATAATTTTAAAAAATACAAAAAAAGGATAAAAACAATAATAATGAAGAAATAAATAAAATATTGATGGCCAACACAGAAGCAAAGATAAAAATCAAGGTAACCATATTGTAATATCATCGCCCAACTTGGCAAATGTCAACAACTTGGCTCATAGCGTACCAATATCAAATTAATAAGTTACAATACTAATGGTATCTTAAAGCAAAAACACTATTGCAGCAACATGCTCATAACAGCCAGATGAATTGTGTTTACCGACAAGACAATTTGATGTTGAAGAAAAATACCGGCTACCCTTTCAAGTTTGACTTGAAACCACCAGAATGCCTGTGTAAATAAAATTGCCCAAGAAGCTAAAGGGGAAGAAAAATACATACAGATCATTCATCATTTGGCTTCTGTAATGGTTTATTGGGATGTCACCTGTGAACTCCTATATAATTGTATCAGATTTTATGGCATGACTACTTATGTATACACTTATAAGAAAAATGCATGCTTTTCTATCTTTAATGTTTTTTTCTTCATAAAATATAAATTTTACAGTGGTCTAAGCATGATTTCTAGATGTGCAGTGTGCATCTATAGCAAGATGCAAGGAAAAACATGACATGTAGAAAAGTCGAATTTCTCTAAAAAATACAGTGAAAAGGACCAAAAAGATTGAATTCCCTTTTGTTTGCTATCCACCCATATTTTTTAAACTTTTTTATTTTAAGTCTTCGAAAATTGAAACAAGATAAATATTTGATAAAGATTTCATTGTTTTCATCTAGAATACTTTAAAAAGTTAAATGGACAGACATAAATCTCCTTATGTATAAAATATTTTGTAAAAGAGTAAATAAATAATTTCATATTTTTTAAGTGCAAAAATATTAATTTTTTACATTTTACTTTTTATTACAAAAAACTATGACTCTGAAAACAATTCATGTGAACATTTCTTTTAAAATTTTATTCTCTATGTAATTTTTTTAAAAAGAAAGTGAGGAATATTTACATAGTATAAAGATTGAAATATCCTAATTTTTAAGCATTTTCTATAAGCACTATTATTGATCCTATATATAACCATTATGATTCATTAGTGCTTTTTAATAAATAAACTCAGTACATTTCTGTTATACATTATATTTCAACAACAATATACAAACACAGAATTATTCTAGTCTTGAAAATTAAAAACAAAACAAAACTAATTAACAAATCTTATTTTAACAACTACGCAGAATTCATTTTATACTTAAGTTTAACAAGACACATCTTTTGTTACAACAATATACATACTAGCAAAAAAAAACATAGCTTGAAATTTCATGAAAATTTTATAGCATTCTAAAAAGCAGTGTCTTTAACTTTTACACAACTAAGTGTTGGTAAATCCTTTTCATCAGCTAATCAGCCTGATCTACTCATCAATTTCTTTTACAGAATACTAATTACTTTGTATTGGACTGAAGCACATACAAGTTGAAAATAGCTTGTCTCCAAAAACATTACACGTAATTTTATCAGAAAGCAAGTACTGTATTTATTTGAATCCAAGAGTCACCATCTATTCTAAGCCGTACCCCAAATTCTGAACAAATTTTTGTAAAAAATGAAAAATAATATATTGGTATCCAATTTCACAAAATTAAAATTAATTTAAAATCAGAACTAATAAGAAGTGAATAATTAGTTATTTTACCAATATTATAAACTTTTAAATACATACATGAATCTGTAATTACCCCATCCAACACACACAAACTTTTTTCCTTCAATTCTAAGCCACACCCAATTTTCAATAGCATTAACATGGGAAAAAAGTGCAGCTTAGATTCAATTAAATACAGGAATATCCCGTTTGTTTTCTCTTTGTATGAATTTATATGTAGTGAAGAAAAATTTACTTTAGGTACATTCTTTATATTTGGATAAGTAAATTTTTATGCTAACTAATATATCTAGATGGATCAATTTTTTCTATAACTATTTAACAGTTCTCATATCATTTTGTAAGTAAAACAATTTATTATGATGCTATTTTAGTTTAACTGAATTAAAATGAAAATTTGTTTTTTAAAAGTGTTTTCAATAGTTTTCTAATTATTCCATAAAATTTTAACATATTACTATTACTAAAAGTTACTCAAGTAAGTACAAGCTCCACTAAAAGTCCTCACATGAAAATTTTTAAGTAACAAATAAATTTAAAGTCAAATTTTCGAAAAACACTTTCTATAATTTAGTATTTACTTTATTCTTTTTCTGACAACTTATGCAATACAGAAGCAGAATTTAAACAAATTAATATGTAATGTGGTGCAAGATTTGAAAGTATTGAGCTCATCAAAAATACATTAGATTGCAAAACTTATCCGTTAAACTTTAATCAGTAGATATTCAACTAAAAAAATTTAAAGGATTTTGAAAATTAATTATCTGCTTCTTTTGTATTAAATTAACAATGTTACAAAATACTATGATCATAAAATCTACTGATTTAAAAACGAAACTTACTGCCAATTGTCTTAGCAGATTCCACAGCCTTGTGAGAAACATCTTTTATATCTCCAGCTGATATGCCCATTTTTATACTGCCCCGCTCAGAATTTTCAGCTCCTTCAAAAGTACCATCCGATTCCTTAGACATGGGACTTGCAGCACTGTGCTCAGAATCAACCCCTTCACTTTCTGAAGAAGCATCTCGATCTGAATTTCCTTGCTGCGTTTCAAGACTCAGAGAAGAAACAGGCTTTTCATTTCTGAGTCCAGCAGCAAAACTTAAAGAAGATTCTGCTTTATTTTCATCTGGACTTGCCGAAACGTCTTCTTTTTGAGATAACATTTCTTTTGCCTTCGAACTTACTTTCCACAACAGATCCATAGCGCCTCTATAATATGTGCACGAAGAATATTTCTCAAACAAAATCTAGTTATTAATCAACTATGAGACAACTATGCTCAAAACTTTCCTATATTAAATGGTAAAGGAAATGAAATTTAAATCAACAAGAAACTATCATTTTAAAGATATTTTTGAAGACTGAGATGTTTCACTGTTTGATAATACAAGAAGTAATGAAGTTTGTTTTGACTGCAACTGATCAGACGAAGTTGTTTCTTTCCTCCTATCGCTCTCGGCTTTGTGTTAATTTGCGTTCATGCGCATGAAAAAACATCATAGCATGCTGTCACATACGTAGGCTCTGTGGGGGGCGCTAATGTCGAAATACTTATTGCTTAATTCAATCACATTTACATTCGAGCAGTTTTCTTCCTTTTTTTTAATGAATTTTTTCCGTTTAATATATTTCCTTCAATTTCTTGTTAAAGGAGATCTGATACAACTGCGACACATTTCCAGTGTCATCATAGCTCTTTATTTAGCTATCATACACGTACTCCTAGAGGTAAGCAAAGGCTCTGAAATTGTACGTAAAAGCTCACAAATGCAATGCAGGTAACCACATAACACTTTCCCCACCATCATAACCCTCCACAAAAAAAGAATAACTCCGAAAAGTTTACATGGGATTAGAACAAAAAAATGTGAGACTCTTAATTAGACATTCTGTGAATAAAATGGGATCAAATTCTAAAAAGAAATTATTATTTATTCTGGAAAA
Organism: Trichonephila inaurata madagascariensis; assembly: GCA_019973955.1. Taxonomy (NCBI): domain Eukaryota; kingdom Metazoa; phylum Arthropoda; class Arachnida; order Araneae; family Nephilidae; genus Trichonephila; species Trichonephila inaurata. Next base: position 239,325 of record BMAV01014378.1, on the reverse strand, counting down.
ATGTACTTGATATCAACGTAGAACTGTTCAGAACAATAATAGCTTGTGTTGTTTATTTTAAAACTTCAAGTTATTTGCAGTTAAATAATTTGTGAAGAATAACATTTTGACTTTTTATATTTTTTTTAGTTATATGTATATATTGACCTATACAATCTGATTATACTTCTATTTTTGTTTTGCATCACTGACGTAGCCAGTCCTGAGTGGGAATTGTATCGAGTTTTTTCGTTGGTGGTCCTCTTTTAGACCTCTTAATATTTTACGATTTTTTGCTTACTCGTGTTGGGGCCCCTGTAGCTTGGGGGCCCTGTATCATTGATACAGTGGTAGCTACGCCCCTGCTTTGCACCTTTAGACTTATAAAAATTTAGTACAGATTATTATTAATTATATATACATTAAATTTACTGACTATTAAAATTTTAAAATTACAACATCAGGAACGACACCAAATAACATAACCTTTCGTTATTTTATGTATACAGCACAGAAGGAAGAAAATGTGATTAAATTTGAGTGTAATTTTTGGGTGTATACAGTCACAAAAATAATTGCTTACAGCTGCAGCCTTCGCCAGCTAAAGAATCTCTAGCCCTATTAGGAATTTTGTCGAATTGGACTTAGAAGACGAAAACGGTTCTGTCATTCCATGCTGCTTTAAACCTTTGCCATATTTCATCAAATGCAGAGACCAGAGAGGGTAGCGGATCAGTCTCCTAGATAACCATGGCCAAATGTTTCCAATGGGTGAGAGATTTGCTAACCAGGTCAACACTCGAACACGCTATGTTTGTACACGGGCTAATATGAGGTTTTAGGTTATCTTGCTCAAAGATGACATCCTCGAGACATTGAATGTAGGGCACAGTCATCATCCTTAAGATCTGAGAAATGTAACGCTGGCTATTCAGATTATCAACGACGCAAACAAGACATGTTCATGCCATGTATCCAATAGCATTTTATCCATCATACCAAGGGCAGAGCTCTTTAGATGATATCGAAATGCAAGCAGACTACGTGAGTTTTCTTCCTTGGCTCCAGACATGGATATGACGATTATGAAGCTACGCGCAGAAATGGGACTCTTCTGAAAAGACAACTTTGTGCCAACCCAGGGATCAGTTTTGTCATTGGGTTCACCACTATCGCTGCTCATCTCTATGCTTCAGTGTCAAGGAAAATCACAATAATGGTTACCGTGTAAACAGTCCGTTCTGCCTCGGATGTCACACTATCATTGCGGAGGCTTATTGAACTGCATACACGTTCACTTTCTGACTCCAGGTCCTTGATGTGGCTGTAAGATCCTTCAAGGCCAATCTGACAACATGTCAGTTATCTCAGGCGTTTGTGGCGGGAGGGATCCTTAATGACGTTTAGTATTACCCTTATGAACCCATCGGTTCCATGGGTAATTCGACCAATACGAATAGCAATATCGTAGACGATTAATTGCACTATCGGCAGACCACAAACTTTCTGCCATTGAATTCTGACATTCTGATAGCCATATCTCCATCTCATCATCATCGGGGCAATACACGGTCTTCTCATTAACAACCCACATTTAAATGCAATTTCCGAATAAGAAATTTTCAGCAGCGTAACTTTTCTTTTTTACAGAGCTTGAGATGCCATTTCTCCTTCCTGCGTCGTTTTATTGCGTTTAAGTGTATATCCCAGCAACATCTTTCTTTCATACAAACTTGACGTTAGTACCATTCCTCTGCAATTTCAATGGCCAGCAGTGTATATATAAATTAAATTTTTGTGACAAGATATTAGAAGCTAATTACAACTCACATAATAAGAAAATTTACATCAATCAGAATTTGATCAACTAAATCCCTAAGCAAATGTATACTTTATGAAAACAAATTCTCAAATACTATTAAGGTTCTCTAGAAATTTTTTGATTTATGTAAACCTTGAACAATTCAACTCCTCTCTTCGAGATGTAATTCTGAACATTGAAACTTTTCATCAAATTTGGGAATATCCGCTTAATTCTTGACGAACAAATTGTAACCTTATCCTTTCTTTCTGAACTTTCACATTATAGCTTAAGAGAAATTTATTAGATTTAATTCAGAGCAATTGAAATTATTCCACGCGAGATAGCTTTCTAAGGAAATATAATCTGGAACTCGTCAAGGAAGAAGTGTGAGTCAATTCATTCCCAACTTATAATTTTATCCAAAAACATCGAAGTTAGTAGGTCTTGAAAAATATTTTTTCGTCAATTATATTACACTGGTTTCATAAAATATAAGTCCAATCTATTTCTGTAACCAGTCTTAAGCAAGTATTCCAACATGTGAGTTTTTTGAGATACGAGCTGCTTTTGGTTGAAATTTTGAGTTACAATCCCACTTTGGTGACACCACAACCATTTTTCTGAGTCATGTGTGGAGCTCAGATTACGTTTACCTCACTTCAGAAGTATTTCTGTTTTGTTTACTTTTAGTTTTATGTTGTTTTTTTTTTTGTATATAAAATTAATTAACTTTTTTAATTTTAAGAAGGTGAATGCAATCAACAGCAGTGAGGAAAGAAAATAGACGATACCCTTAGAATTAACGCTTGAGATAATAGACAAACACGCGAGCAAGTAGTAAAAATAATTGCAAACACTCAATACAATCACTCTACTTCTACGATTTAAACCATAAAGTTTGTAAAATACAGCTCTGCCTATGAAAAGGAGAACCTTCCATTTTTGAATTGACAAAGATTAAACTTACAGCAGACAAGGT
>BMAV01014378.1:216588-226930 GCA_019973955.1 Trichonephila inaurata madagascariensis | reverse complement strand
ATAATTTTAATATTATTAATATTATTAAATAATTTTAATATTATTAAAACCACCATATTTCTATTTATAGAAATATTATTATTTCTTATTTATAACGTTTAACAGTTTTTAGTGAATAAAAATAGTGACATAATTTACACTGCTCAAACGTTAACTAATTATTGTTTAGAGCATGACTATCGGATTAATTTTCGTTGTGGAATCGTACGTTTGGAATAAATTTAATATTCATAAAAAAAATTTATTTTTTATTTCTCTATTCTCCAATTTTTTAAAAATTTTTACTGTCACTAGATGTTGCCACCGATTACTTTATTTGGTAATTTTAAAATTCTGTAATCCTCTGATTTTGTTTTATTTATATGAGTATTTCTCCTTTCCCATTAAGTATTTTTAAAATTGTTGAGCAGTTTTCATGCTTTCTTAATTAAACTCATAATAAGCTTTTTAAAGTATCTGTAACTATTTTTTCTTTAAGTGCTTATCTGTTATGCATGTTTTATCGAGTTTTGGTTAAAGAATTAAGATAATATTTTGCTGTCGAGATTTACGAGTTTATAACTTTAAAATTTTTTAGCTTTTTCTATGGATTTTTGGTTATTGATTTCTTATGGTATGAATGTTTATGTTAATATAGTAGTATTTGGACACTGCATTTTTAGAAAGTAATTAAATTCTTAATACACTATTTTCTCTTCCTTTCAGCTCAGTGATATAGGCAAATTTAGGCGGAGTTAGATGCCTTATGACTTTGTTTAACCATTCAATCAAAGTTCCTTTGACTAAGAGTTTGCTAATATATTACTGTGGCCATTTAACTTTGACTTTTAACCTTTGTCTTCTTGTACATCTATTTATTGTTTAGCTTTAAGTTAGATTTAGTAGCAATTTGGTACATTATTATATATGTGTGTGTGTTAAGTGTTCAATAAGGGGATAATAGTCTTTATAGTAAGGCTGACTTCTTCATTGCCTTGAGAGGAAATCTTTTGAGGAAAATGCTATATACTTTGCAAGTGACAATTGAACTTCCCAACAAGAGGTAACTCTCTTCAGCTATTTGAAACGATGTAGTGCATGAAACAAATCCAGAGAGCAATTCTTATGAACTATGTACGAGTATATATATATATACCGAGCAAAATTTCATACAATTAACATATTTTTTATCCATTGTTTCCTAGAATTTTACCTTCTAACTTAAATTTAACATTTTAAGGTATCCGACTACGTTCGGAACCGTGATTTTAAAAAAGCGCATAAATGGATAATTTTTATGATATTTAGTGTCACTTAGAGTAGAATACTTGTATAACATTGTTTTAAGGACATTTTGACAAAAACAAAATATTTAAATACAATATTTCAGCAAAAATTTAACTTTGAATAACCTTTTTTCAAAACGTTCTACTTTTGTGAAAAATGCTTCTATTATAATAATATTTTGCCTGTATATAGCTCAGACGTCTGTATAGAGGCTCAACTATGATTTTTTGAAAAATTCACATTATGTTTAGAGTTGCAACCAATTGAAATAATTATCGGCGTTTTTTTCTTAAAATTTCTCCCCTCTGTTGTCGTAAAACATGGATAAACCCACTTCTAAGTTATATATTTCAAAAATTCTAGCTGAGCCTCTGTACAGAGGTCTGAGATATATACAGGCAAAGTATTATTATAATAGAAGCATTTTTCACAAAAGGAGGATATTTTGAAAATGGGTCATTCTATGTTCATTTTTTGTCAAAATAGTGTACTTAAATAACTTTTTCCAGTAATACTATTCTTAAAACAACTTTATATACATTTTCTAATCAAAGTGACACTAAATATCAAAAACATTATCCATTTATACGCTTTTGCAAAATCACGGTTCCGAACGAAGTCGGATACCTTAAGAAAGAACAGTGAATATTTTTATGAACTTTTTGTTCACAAATCTTACGGAATATTATATTGATCACTTCTGACCGGATTTTCTGATTGATCACGATTCACTTCTCTGATCGGATAAAATGCTTCTTTATGCTGAGGGCTTCTTATAGTTAGTTTTATACTGCTTTCCGAGTATAAATTATGAAGCTTTAACTCTATAATATATATATAACTTATAAAAATGTTCAAAGTTTTATTTTCTACGACTTAAGCCGTATTTGATAAATTTAATTTTTACAGTATGACGAAGGAATAAATAACATAAAAGCGTATGAATTCCGTAACCTGTACATTGATTTCTTACGATAAAGCCTTTTTCTGCTTGTTTTGTCGTTACAGCAATACATATTTCAATAATAATTATATCCTATTACATAAATATAAGCTAATTTTTTTCTTATCATTTATTTCGGATATTTTTCATATCATATTCATATATATTCCCTATTTTTTTATGGTTTAAGAGCAGAATAACACAAATTCAAGCTTAGAATTGGATTACATATTTTTCATAATCCTTGATTATGGTACAAGAAAGTAGAAACATAATCTGTTCCGGATGTTATTAAATACTCTCTTTATATAAAAATTTGTGGAAGAATTATAATATCATGTATGATATTATAATAACAATTATAATATTTTATTTAAAAAATGATTTTTAAATTATTAAATATTCTACCAATTTTCGAAGCATAGCTTATACTTCGAAAGAAACATACTTACATGGCATTTCAGAATAAACTTTGTCAAAAATTAAGTATTACCTACAAACAAAAATCGAATGGTCAGATCGAATGATATGAAGCGAAGTTAATCCAGTAAAAATAAAATAAAAACGAAAAGAGAGAGAGAAGTCATACTTTTTTATAACGCATTACACAAATTCATATTTACATAAACCCTTTATTGAAGAAATTTTAACACTTTTCTAGAATTAATTATTTTAAATATTGATTCAATATTAAATGTTTGAAGAAATTTGTTTTATTTTATTTACTTATATATTTTTTGGTTGCGTTAATATTCATTCAAGGAATATTATTTCTACATCGAGAGAGAAATAGGGGAAAAATATCCCATCTGAGACAAAAGTAATAAACTGTTGTATAGATAAAAATATTAAATTTTAAAGGAATCATTCTATTAAATTTGGTTGATAAATTTTTTGAGTAAATGATATTATATAAATTACTATATTGGTATGATAATTACATAATCATGCAAATATTTTACGATTTTTTTTTACAATAAATGATGTTTTTATTTACGTGTTGCATCGTGCATCAGAATGATATTTCTTTCTGCGAAGAAAATGCACTTGCAATCTTTTTAGCATTAAATGTCTAAAGATCTTTTGTAGTTAAAAGCAATGACACGTTTAAATTTAGATTTTTTTCACTTCTTTTGTGCTTGCTAAAAATACTATCGTTATATGGTTACTGAAAACACGTTTCGTGATATTTCTCATTGAAGTAGGAATATTTACGTTGATCTATACATATCTCGCTATTTGTTTCAAAATAGGGTTGATTCTTTCCTTAATCATTGAAGGAATTCCTGTTTTACTTTGAAATATTTTTATTTTAAATTGAATCTTAAAAATTCTGAAACTTTATTGGAATAATCAATTACTTTATTGTCATCACTTACTACTACAAAGTTTTCCAGTAAAACATTGTTATATATATAGTGGAGTCATTAATTTTTTTAAATATGCTTATTCAGGATTTCCGTAAAATAAAATCAGTTAAACTGAAACTCAGTGGCGGAACAGCCCATGAGGGCCAAGGCCTATTGTGCCCATCCCATTGTACGTGACCATTGAGAGCTGAGGTGCATGAGCAGATGTCCCGATGATACGCAACCACTCCCCTCGGCCACTGGGCCTCATAAAATCAGTTATGCTTATTATATAAATAGTTCATTTGTTTCTTTATTAGAGAATTAAAAAAAAATCTGTATTTTATCTTCACTGATCTCGAAGAATATATTTTTTAAAGATTAATGTCCCCCCCCCTTCCTCTAAATATGATCGTAATGAAGTTTTCCATTTAAGCGGAAACTTACTTTTAAATTCTTTTAAGAAAAACCATTTTTATGTAAATTTGACTGATATTTTATTATAATGTCAAACTTCAAAGGAACACTATTTTTTTTACTGTAAATCTAGCTAAATTTTTTAACTTAAAATATTATATATATATATATACCTTATTCATGCTGTAGCGGGTTGTTGAACTCAAATTAAGGAAGTCATATTTTACAGTCAGAGAAAATCTAAGTAATTAGTAAAAAAGGAAGAAATCGGTACTAACCACATTGTAGTTTTGAAAGAATCTAACATAATATTTGAAGGTAAATTTTAAACATCAGAATTTAGAAACAGTTCTTTTTTTTACTTCTGATCTAGATTTTATCGACTAGAATCAGTTTCTTACGAAAAATGTAGTCATTATAACTGTATTTACGACAAAAGATCCTTGTTGATAATGTAATGATAAATATAATAAATATTGTTAACCCTTTCATGCTTGGTGGTACATATGTTGCACCACTAGTTTTTATTTGTTTATTGTATGGTGGTACATAAAACGTACCACTTGTTTGAATGCCTCAAAAGTTGATACTGGAGGTTTGTACTCTGAACCGCCCCACAGAGGTCAACTCCTAGCAATTACTCAAGTTTCCAACAGATGTCAGAAGTTAATTGTATGCAATGGGTTTATGCAGTAGCTTATTCTTTGATCAGTTGGGAGTCTTGTGATATGGTTGTTCTTTGGTGACCATATCTTTGATTGTCAGCGTGAATTAGAGGCGTGGGATTGTTGAATTGAATAGACATTTTAAAATTCTTAATATGACTTTATTAAGAATATAAATTAAATCTCTAATAATTTAGATAAATTCTAATAAATGATAATCTAATAAACCAAACACACAGCAATAGTTAAACTGGATCGCGTAACTTAGACCACTTATCTAAATAATTATATTATCCGCTTCTTTCAATTCTGATGATATTACAAGTCCTAATATCAAATAATCAGTCCTACCTTAATTCAAGCTAAGGTTCTATCACGGCACGAAGCACATGGGTACGCGTGCAATGGTATGCACCTTGTATCAATGGCTGATTATCTCGGTAACTTTATGAAGGCTGTCAATCCACACTCGTATCTCTTCCATACATAGCTTTCCCCATAATTGCCATTCTGCTTACTGAAACTTCTGTTCTTTTAAAAGCTATCTTATTTGCATTTCACAATTGCATTTCATTTCTTGGATTTGGGTTGGAAAAGATTTGCCATTAATCTTGGCCGTCAAAGAACCCAGAAGTTATGTTACAGAAAAGACGCGTGAGCCCGTCACAGTCTGTAGTGTGGTATTTTTTGGCAGTGATTGTGTTGTATATTTTTAAGTGTAATAAAAATGATATTCTTGGGATATTTGGTACAAATCAGGTAAGTACAAATATTATGCAACTAAATAAGTCAGTATTACAATAATTAGTACCTCACATGTGCATTGCTAGTATTAAAATTTGAGTCTAAAAAATGTACTATCACGCTTTTGAAGGCCATCTTCTTTAAAAATACAGATGCATTCCGCTTATTTTTTCGCAATAAGGGACATATTTATTGTGCTAGATAGATTTGTTGTAACATTTTTTTAAAAATGATATTTAATAAATAATAGTGCATACAAAATTACACAAATGTCCTGAATGAGCTATATATAGCTCGTGTTCAGGAATAAATAAATACAACTAATACACTTATTAAATATGTTGACTAAATAAGAAACTAGGTAAAATAAAATAATGTATAAAATAGAATATTTAAAATTAAAACTAACATTAGGTAAATTTCGACTAAACTAAAATTAAGCTTACAATATTAGATTAGGAAAAACTGAAAATGTTTTAATAAATAGGATCAATAACAGTATAAGATGAAGAAGTGTTTTTATTTATTTTCCGAAGTTCAAAGCAATCTAAATCGAACAGAACGGATGTATTGTGTCTGCAAAGTTCCATTGTACCAAGCGAAGAAAAAATCATGTTTCCAGAACTATCATGCTGCTTGAAGCGTAGTGGTACAAAATATGTATCACCTATTTTTAAAACTTTGGACACCCTTTATTTGAAAAAGGGTTTAATATTATTAATAGTATGTACCAGCTTTTGTTCAATAATTATAGTTTAGTTTTGTGAGGTTTATCTAAAATATTTTTAATTATTTCCTTCTAGTGCATTATTTTTGTCAAAAACTCAGAGCATAAAAGAGTTAAACTAACAATAATATTTACCTTAAAATCCTAACAATTTTTAATTAGTAAGAGAAACATTTTCATTACCATACACAGAACTTTAAAATCATAACATCATACCGTCTTAAGATTTTTTGAGATCTTGGGCCCCTATATATATATGAAGAAGTAGACCCCACCTGTGAACCTTAAAAATAGACAGTATATAGCAGCGATTGGCAAACTTTTTGACGTTACGGACTAGTAAATTCATAATTTAAATCCCGCGGACCACTAATAGGGTTTAACTATATTTTAAAAAAATTGTGATCTAAGAACACATAAAATGTACTTAGTTAATAAAATGAAACTATTAATTGTATCCAAATTATGAAAGCTTTATTAATAAACCATAATAAAATAAACAAAAACTGGGAAAACAATTCAAAAATTGTTAAGTGTATCGAACGTTTAGAGTTATACATTGCTAGTTTAATGCATGCTCCTGCTTATTTGAATTAAGATTATGGATATTTGGATCCAATGTTGTAACTGCTAAACATTTATTTCAAGCTGAGATCGGTACCGTGTTTTGATGAAATGTGACAGATGAAAAGGCCTTTTTACATAAATAAGTTGTGGAGAATTCAATCAGAATTTTCATCGTTTTCACGAAGAAAAGGGTATTGATTTTACCACATTTTCTGGGGGCCATTTCCAAGAGTACCACATTTTCTGAGGACCGGCGAAATTTTCTCGCGGACCACTAATGGTCCCCGGGCCACCACTTTGGCGACCTCTGGTATATATCATATGCTATACAAACAGTAATCTGAAACAAATAAATATGTATGACTCACAGTTTCACAAACCGGCTCGACCGACTGCCGCCTTTCGACTAGGTCTAGACACGAATGACGGTCATCACATAATAAATCAGTCTTGCCACTGTTACCAGTTGGCATATAATTCAAAATTCCCAGATTTTAGGAGAATATGTCTGGGAATAACTTCAGCCATTAAAATTATTTGGATCATGATGTTATTGTGCATGGTTCGAGAACGAGAAGAGGCCCCCACTGAGTCCGAGGCCCTGGGCCCATTTGACGTTCCTGACTATGCATTTTAATAGTTTCAGGATTTATTATTTTCTCTAAATGAGACGAACATTCCCAGATTTAAAAATAAACGAAAAGGAAAGGGATTCGATCCCTCTGATTTATTTTATCATATGTTATAATCAATGTCCCATGTATATTTAAATGAATTGATAAAATGTTTATACCTCATATAATTTGATCAAAATGTCCTTAGTTATATAATATCTCCCAATATTCATTTGTGATCACAAACCAAGTAAAATAATTTCAATTAATAAAAAATAAATTTTTTTAAAAAAAATTCTTTTTCTTTTCAAGCACTTAGGATATTACATAGTTATATTTAGAATTATATCCTTCTTAAACTAGTTCATGATAAAATAAAATAAAATAATTTTATTTTTCTGTTTTCCATTTTTTTAATTGAATTTTTATTTTGGCCTCTTTTTCTCAGTTACTATCGAATAAGATTAAAGTTAATTTATAAATTCTAATTTATTGCTTAAATTTTGAGTTCACATTTAAAACATACTTAAGCCTTAATAGCTTAATGAAATCTTAAAGCGATGTTAAATTTTTAATCAATATTGAGTCATCTTTTGCCTGGTTTCTAAGTTACCACCTGATGAGGCTCTTTTTCTACATCTATTTTAATGTATTTTACCTTGAGCAAAATGTTTTTCGAAAGATATGACCTTTAACTTGACGCAGGAGGTCTAGAAATTGGGTAAGAAAAGCGTAACGGAAAGAGGGAAAAGAAACCGTCTCGCGAAATTCTGACGCAATCTATTAGCAGAACCAGTATTAAAAAAAAACTGCTACATTTTTTTGCTATGAGAAAAATTAATTTCCGAATATTTAGGAATATTTTCCTCTCAGAACTTTAAAAAAAATCTGAAAGCTAAAAGCAAAATACTACATTGTAGACCTGTCGCTTATAGCTTTGCACCTGTAACTTAGAACTATGTTACTGTTTCACTTCTTTCGTAATTTTGATGCTAATTAATATCCTTTCTAATTATATTAGGAAATAGTTTTAGTTCACATACGTTAACACAGTGGTCTTCACACTGTGTTCCATGGAACACTGGGGGTCCACGGGTCAATAAAATTTCGAAAAGAAAATTATAAATGTGTATACAAAATGGATTCACGTTCTCTATGAAGTTTGTTTAACCATAATTTGATACTAAATAGAACGTTTTGCAAAACTAAATTATTTTCTAATGAAAATTCACCTTTTTCATTCGTGGAGAGACACTTATATTGAAGAAGGAACAACTTGTCGACATATCAGCAGATTCGACGTTAAAATCTTAAGTTAAGCAAGAATATTTTTTAAATTTTAGGCTGCAAATTCATGTGGTATGCACAGGATTTCTCACACACTTATAAGCCTTTTAATGCCATTTAGAACAGTGTATTTAAGTGGAAAATATTTCTCAAAGGGAGTGGCTTCAAAAATAAAATTTAAAAACAAATTAAACACAGAATGGGAAATGTGATTGCAGATAATTTCAGTGGACCTGTACTTCAACAGCTTGTGTAAAAAAATCAATCACATATCCCAGTTACTAAATGTAATGCATGGGTAGCTGACACTTGGACCACGAATTAGTATTATTAATAATGTGGTAAATTATAGTAGAATTACATTAAAAAAATTTAATAACAAATATAATACCTAATTGTCTTTACATTGACTACATTTTTAATTGCCTTTACATATTGATCTATTTTAAATATTATTTGAAGACATTTGTGTGTGGAATGGGGTTCCTCGAAAAAACCCTCTAGTTCTAAGGGTTCCGTGAGGCGCGAAAAAGTTTGAAGACCACTGCGTTAACATAGTAAAACTTGAACATAATTCATCTTTTCTCTCTCTTAAAAGAAATTTGTATAATGTTGATATATATTTAATAAAAAAATCACACTATATATTGTCGTTGATAATTGGCAAGTAGTTATTGACACTATGCTTATTGAAAGCTTTTTTTAGATCTTTTTCATATAGAACTTTAAGTATTTGCTGGTGTTTTCCCTAAGTAAAATATAATCCTCAAAACATTAGCTTTTTAATTAAGGATCATAAATCTTGTTTATTTTAATCAAAGGCAGTGCGTGGTTTCATACGAATGAGTAGTCAAGCAATAAAAAAAAATTACTTTGAGCTTTCTCTTCGAAGAAGCATTTTTGTTACAGGATGGGCGGATTTTCAAATGAAAGAATGAGTTTTTTTTACTTGTCTATGAAACAGTGTGTTAAAAAAAAAGTTTACGAATGACAGGTTTTTTTTCCAAATGATTTATCGTTTACTTTAGAGGAAAGCTTCGAGAACAATACTTTTGTTAGCTTAATTATTTACATTTAGTACATTTCTTTGAATTCTGCAATGCGCTTGGGCTATAATGAAAGAGAACAACAATGATTTTAATATTTTTAGTTATATTTCAGTGTTTAGTTTTTTCTTAGCTTAATATATTTTTTCTTACAGAATGTTTTATGTGAAGTGCTTAATCCTCTCGGAGTTTCATCTCCAGTGTCTGTGTGTTGTGTGTGTGTGTGTGAGTAACGTTTATACTTCACAATTAAAGCAACCCATGTGACGGATCTCGTAACCACGGTTAAGTGACGAGGGCGAGACCTGTGCTGGCAGTCCCCTCTCCTAGCTTCTATTCCACGCAAATCTGAGAACTTCGAGTCCCGATTGGTTTGACATGCATCAGCCTTTCTACAGGGCGAGTCTCTAGTGGCATCAAGACTCGAACCCCTTTTTCTTTGAGAAGTTGATTGTTAAGGAGGTTATTCTACGGGGTCTCTTATTCTACGCTTAAAAGTTTTTTAAAATTAAAAAAAAAATAGTCATTTATCTGAAAGATGCAAAAATATTTCAATTTAGAAGCACATTTAAAGACAGTGGTGATTTATTATAAGTAAAAATAAAAATTTGATAGGAAGTGATCAATCCTTAATTAGTTAGTTATCATTATGATTAATCATTAATTAGTGAATTATAATTATGATTAATAATTAATTTGTGTGTTAATTATAATTAT
>BMAV01014378.1:185139-204960 GCA_019973955.1 Trichonephila inaurata madagascariensis | reverse complement strand
AAAAAAAAAAGGGACTCGTCCAGCATTGAACAATAAGTGGTGTTTGTTTCAACAAGATACATTGATAAAGTGAGAAATAACGCCAGGAATCAGTAAGATTGTAAATCCATTACGGTTGACAATATAGGTAGCAATATCGCATCGCGGGTCTGAACCAATGAGTATTTGAATTGTGGACTGTGAGATGAACGATCATTTGCTTTTTCAAGTTCGTCCTTGAAGAATGGTGATAGAGGACGATTATAAATAACGTCTCAAATATGCTCAATGGGTGAAAGTCACGGGACTTCAGTGAACAAGGAAGCATTTGGGCAACATCAGGGGTTGTTGGTTAATGCGTACCGGGTGCAGTTGGGCGTCGTACTGTTGGTAAACGGTTCTGAAATTAGTAAAGAGCTACTGGCTACAATGCGTCATCCAATCATCGATGGAACGTCATAGTGTCTGCAGTGTGGAGAAGCGATAACCAGCTATCATAGGTGATGGCCCCTCAAACCGTTATAACACATTGCCAGGTGGAGTGACGTTATACGTCTACACCAGATTCCCGGCAAACTTCCTAGTTGAAACAGAAACGCAATTCGTAGAACTCGATTATGTGTCCCTCTGTCGTTTATACAATTCCAATCCAACTCCGTTGCAAACGGAATTGGCATAAGTGTCAGCCACTGGGTGCCAATCAGAGGATAACGATCTTGGTTGATATGAAAATCTCTAAAATACCTTGTACATATTGCAATAGGTCGACGCTCTGACATCTATCTTGCCACATTAGCACCCTCGAACTTGAGCATTCTCTTCTTTCAACGATTTTTACTATGGTCAGTGTATGGGGAGTATGTGTATTACAGTCTACCTGCTCTTCCAAGTCCGATCATGTAACACCTCACGAACTCGCCTCGCGTTAGCGGAAATATAGCATCCTTGCTATGGCACGTTTTTCTTGTTACTATAAGCAGCTCAGCTAACTGATTTCCATCGCTAATAGAATGGCACAACCATTGAGGAATCTGCAGTTTCTTCCCTTACATCATTCTCACCACAGTTGTAACTACCCGGAATGCGTAGTTATCACATATGGGACATTACACATTCCGTATCCCCTTGCACATGTTGCAATTATTCCGCGATTTGCACCTTTTTCTGGTCACTTTTCTTGATGCAGCATTTTCACTGTTATGTAGTGTATTTAATGCTTTGTGATCATATTACGTATCAAATTCTATATGTAAATGAATCAATCTAAACTTTTGCTCTAACCCAGAACTCAGGTTAAAATTGGTGAAAGTTAACAAAAAAAAATATTCCCTTGATTAATTTGTTGAAAGTTAATTTAATGAATAAATAATTCATAGATTGATGTTAAGCTAAGATTAAGATATGAGCAACAATTCACAAAATGAAGCCTGTCCAGACTTCTAAATGAGTGGCTCAGTACACATCCCCAACCTAGTCGTCGCAACCTTGAGGTCACGGGTGTGGGAGGGTTCAAGAAAGAAGCAGACATCATCTTAGAATAACTAATTTTATTCAACTTTTAACACTTTACGAAATGCACTTTTATAATTAAACCTTGGAAGCAATAAGAAATCTTAACCTGAATTTAGATAACTAAATTCTCGAATGTATTTATCTTGCTTAAATCTCTTTGTATGATCCGGATCGCAGCCTGATAGCTCTTTCAGTTAGTTGCAAAGTTGATGCCTTCATCTAATCCGGTGGATTCTCCTTCTACTATTAATTTTAAGATGAGTGACCACCAGTCGCTTTCTACTTATTGGAAATCAGCTTACGATCAACGCTTAACCATTACGCCGTTTACTCAATGACTGGTATTTAAATAGAAGCATTTTCATAAAGCAAGTCATCTCTACGAAAAGTGGTTTTTAAATATCTCAGTTTGTGACGGGGCTTTACCGCGTTTTTCCTATTAATCCTCTTAGGGATTCTTTGGAGCCAGTATTGAGTTAATTCACAGCCGATTCCCTCAAGAAGAAACCGTGATATTCAGATTAGTTAGTCGATATATAGTGAAGGTTTTGTAATAGCGAGGAAGAAGGAGAAAGAGAGCTGAGATGCTGAACGTTGTGAGCTGATGGTAAGACATTAAACTTAGAAGCTTAATTATAGAAAGGGCTTTAGAGGGGTAAAGAAATTAAGGAAGATAAAAATTCATAGGATAACTTTATTTAAAGGTAAGTGGTTAGGATTCCAGGCGCTTATTTACTTAGAATTTGTGGATACGTTATATCACTCCTGATTGCCTTCCTATAGTAAGACTTGTGTTGATCAATATATTTGGATAATAATAAATTGGATTTATTATGGCTAATTTGGGTGATCAATCATTTCCTCCCACAAATCTAGGTCGCGTAGAGGAAGAGATGGTACCCCCACCCAGAGTTGCCAGAAACTTACGCAAGCAAAATAGCACGAAGAGGGGAAAAAAGTAGCGAATCGGTTTTCACTTGCAATTCATAAATATAATTTTTTAATTTTGTAAAACTATTTTAAGAAATTAGTTAAAATGCTTTAATTATTTAATTCATTTAAAATACTTTCAAATTCTTCCTGCTAAGTATCGTGATCTGCTGTGTCTCTTTTTTATAAATTTCTGAATTATATTGAAGCCTTTCTGGCGATGGAATAAAATCAACGCAGCAAGTCCCTCATTCTTCCAAAGTCATTTTGATTCTGAGGATTGACTCAAACAGTTCAAGACACATTCGATTCCTTAATTTTGCCTTTTTGACATCACTCTGGAAAATGCCCTTTCTACAGTGGCATTACTTATGGGTAGGCTGTAAAGTTTTAAAGCAAATATAGCTAAATATCTTAAAAATGGATTTTCAACTGCGTCTTTTATATTAAAAATGTGACACCAAAATAATTCTCCATCATTTAAAAGTTCAGATTCAGATAGAAAAACATCCTTCAACTGTATGTTGAAAATTTGTCTCCATTGATTCTCCAGAACATATAGATTGCTCTAAAGGCAGATTTAAAAAAAAAAAAAAAGGACGATTTGAATTAAAAAAAAATAGAGGGGAAAAATTCTTTATCTTTTTTAAAAGTTCCGTAATTTGAAGGGATTCAGTTTAAAAGTTGCTCATATGAAATCTTGAGAAAATTATGACATCTTTGATATAATTCTTTAGTAGATTCTGCAGAAATTTTTTACTTTTGCTTGTTAGTTTATACAAAAAGACATCCATCAAATACTTCAATAGGCATATAAATGCTTTTTAAACTCATGTCAACTTCGAGATTCATACATTTAGAGTAAATTATTCTTCTTAAAAGAGTAGGGGGCAATCTTTTAATGCTTTCAGTAATTTGCAACGATCACCATGCTCACTTTGAAAGAGTTAATTAATCCACTCAAATTCTGCTAAAATCGGCAGCTGTAATTTAACAATGTTTAATTCTATCCTTGTATTAATATAAGTAAAGGGATAGTAAGACAAGTAGTTGATTGGAAAGAGAGGAATCTCTAGGCAGTGGCGTAACGGAGAATATTAGGGCCCCTTGCAAAGTCAGCTTTTGGACCCCAAGCCCTAATACGTACGTGGCGTCAGTCAGGCTTTGGGCTCCCCGCAATGCGAGGGTGTACGTTACATCACTGAATCTAGATCAAAACCTTTCAAAAGGGGGATTTAATCAGATAATAATCATTTAATAATCTCTCTAGATGACAAGTGCTTACTTTTGTCATTGTATGCAATTTTTTATAAGGCCAGTGCTGCAACGTAAGTCAGTTACAAAAATAGATTTTTATTCTTTAATTCAATGCAGTACCGTTGATAATAATTATACAATTTACTTAGTTCTGTAAGAATTTGTCCTTTCACAATTACTTTTCCAGTTTAATATTTATGTAGAAATTCTCTCTATGCCTATTTTTTGAGAATATTACATGTTTCATTTTCATGCTTCTATCGGGATTAGAAAGAATCCCTATTTCTTTTTTTTCTACCACTTGCAGTGGACAGGAGTGGCGGGAGAGGGGAGTCCCTCTTAGATAGGTTCCGATTCGTGGCGGTGGTGGTAGGGGGGTAGAAATTACAGAGTTTCGTGTCTTTTCGGAGTGAAGACACGAAACTGCAACTCCATGTTTTCTTTGGGTACTAAAGTCACTATTTTTTTTTCTTTGCGATTTTTCCGAACCTTGTTCCAATACTTTTATATATGGTTGAAAGTAGCAAAAAGTAGCGGGATCTTCAAGCGAAGTAGCATAAAATTCGCGAAGTAGCAATGGGATAAAAAAAAAGTAGCGGAAAGCTTTAAAAAGTAGCAAAATTCGCGAAAAATCGCACGATTTGGCAACACTGCCCCCAGGCAAGGGGGTATCACAAGTTAAAGAATATTTTCCCCAAGAGGATTAGTAGAAAACACGAATAGAATCCGTTACATAGTGTACTTAATTTTTTGTAATTTATTTATTATATTTTTCCATCAATCCCGTATAAAAAACATAAACGTAATTAACAGAAAGTAATGATGATGATTAACTATGTAATGCAATTCACAAAAGCACGATGACCTATATTTTTCCACAATACATGCAGAATTATTGTCCTCAATGAAAAATTTGTTTTTATTACAAATTAAGCTTTACAAGCTTAAAATTTCCTAATTTTTTTAATGTTTGCTTTAACTTCACAATATTTAATACGAATACAGCTCTGAACTGCGAAGTGTGAACTGTGAACCCTTATTGTTGAGTTATTGAGTTATCTTTAAAAATCGTAACCATTTAACTATCTAAAAGAGATTTTGGTTTTAAGACTACTCAGTACCCTACAAAGTTCAAATATACTGAAAAAAATTTTTCACTCTTATTTTAATTTTTTGACTCTTAAATTGAATTAATTGCAAATATTTTTAAGCACAATCAACTCTTTCAGTGGGAAATGTTATTAATTTCAATTTTCATTACTAAAATCATTTCTGCATGATTTTGTTTTGAGTTTTTTGAGGTCTCATAGTTACTTAATTAAAATTGATTTCGAGGCCAATTTTTGTTTTAAAAAATAGTTTATATAACTTAGAAGCTTTTTTATTATTTTTTTTCTTGTTGAGAAAATGCCACGGCCAAAACTTTTTCATGTTGCTATGAGGAACAATATTTGGAAGATACGGAATACTACTGAAAATGATATATCGAAAATCCAGCCCTTCACTGATACTGCTATAAGACTTCCGAATACAAGTATTCTGACTACAATTATTGCAGAAAAAACTCAATATTTCCATGTTGTGACAAACTACATTATAGTAAACATATTATAGTACTACATTATGGTATTTGGTTCTAGTTGGGCGACTTTAAAACTTGAAAAATTTCCCCAATTTAAAACTAAAAAAAAGTTTTATGAACAAACCTGGTGATTTTTAGGTTAAGTTAGCATTATTATTATGTTATACATAAATGCTTTGTGTTTCAAAACTTTTGTGAAAATATTTGGTTAAGATTAGGCTGAATAACTTGTCGTCGTAACAAATATAATCAGTATTATGCAAAAATATATTTCACATTCAAAAAATATTTTTTTTTCATAATTAATTAAAGTATAGTGTTTTGATACAGAACATAAGTTGGAAAGTAACATGTTAGGAAATTAGAGCTTTGTAGGCATTATATGTTTTGATTTTATGCCTTTACAAACTTTAAATACTTTTTCTCAGACTTCTAATTTTGGAAATGTAGGTATTTTCTAATACCTATGGGGTTTTTTTCTGCTCAAGATAGAGTCTTGAAAATTTTTTATATATAAACCCAAACGTACGTTCTGTAACAGTTAGAATGGATTTAGGTCTGAGATCTCTAGTTAATTTTTTTAAAAAATGCAAAATTTACTATTTAAAAAGTTTTCGTGTTTTATCCAGGTTTAGCTAGAAAAATAATTATTAATTTCAACAAGGGAACGAATTTTCAAATCCATACTAACTTTTGTTTGCAATAATCTATGAAACATAAATCACTTAAAATGACTAAAAATTTTTTAAAATTGGGCATTTTATAAGAGTTTGAAAAAACTTCAAAAATTCTTAATTTTTTAAAATTGTAAGATAACGGCTGGTCAAACTGACTTTTTGCTTTCAGAATCAACTTAATAATAACATCTGAATATAAAACAAATTATTTTCACTGCTACTGTCTCCAAAAGTTTTTTTTGAAAAAGGGTACTTGTGTCTTAGTTAAATTTCTTAAGTTATTTAAAAAAAATTCAAACATTATTCAATACCATAAACTGTGCATACTATCTTGGAAAATTTGGGTATTAAAAACTTAAATGAAACAGTATATTTTCTTTTCATACTTTACAACGCATTTATATTTAATTCTTCTTACAGAATCAATCTCGTTTTGTTATTATGTAGGGGGATTTAAATTCTACGATAAAGTAATGCATTTTCAACGAATATTTTGCGCAGTGTCTTTTTGGATTATTTTAAAGGTATACTTAAAGTTTACTTAAGTATCGATAATAAATTTTAAAAACAATTAGTTATATTTAAAATAACTTCGCAAAAAAATTTTGTACTAAGAATACAGTACATAAAACTTTAATTCGTATTTTACCTTCTTGCTTTTGTTATAATTTCAGCCAATTTTGCTTCGAACTAATTTATTTTCCTTTACTCTGTGGATGAATCTTAATTTTATTGCTCTTTCAGTTAACTTTTTTACTAAATATTTTATTTTTAGACTCACTCAAAACTAAAATTTTCATCAAATTTAGTCTACTACAAACAAAGAAATGAATGTATCCCTCTTTTAAAGCAACATTTGAATCCAGTCATGTAAATATATAGTAAAAAATAATAATAAAAGTACTAATATATTATTAGAACAAAAAATAAACAATATAAAATTTTAATTACTTGACCAGAAAAAGTACCTCAAGACTTTTATAAGACGTTGCAAAAGTTTATTATTCTTAATTTTAAAAGGTATTTATTATAATTATTTTGAAAATAATGCAAGGATGGTCTTATAAGAATAAATTAGAGCAGTGTTATGGGAAATATTATGATAAAAAATATTATTCAAATGAAACCCATCTACAAAGTTCTGTATTGTAGAGTCTAAGATCCATAATACTTTTTTGTCAATCACAGCATAATTATTTTCATATGTTCGAAACTGAAGGAAGTTTTTTTTTAATTTTTGATTGGGAAATTTACACTTACAAGAGATAGATCATAGTGAACTTCTATCCATTAATTGTATACATCTAACAATCGTCTACTTCTATGGCAATGCAACAATGGTTTCAGTTTATTCAGTGTAAAAGAAAAAAAAGTTTCATTATGAAACTTATAACAGATTTCTTATATGTTCTGTGATTGCTGCGTGGAATTTTCTCATCCGTCACTGTCAGAAATGTTTGAATTGAACGTACATGTAGTCTTGTTTAACAAAACAAAACACAAGGGACTAAGTATTTTTATGACAATTTTGGATATGACTAAAGTTATCTCTTTTGAGAGGACACAGTACGATTAAATTGACAAAAATTGGTCAAAAAATCAAATTCCATTTTTTTAGTCTAAATTGTTTTTTACATGCTTTTCCACAAACTCACAAAATTTGAAGGCTCTAAGTTTAAAAAACGAAGAGTTAAGATAACTTTAACGTTTACTTTTATTCACATTCCAATAGTAAATCAAAACTTTAAGGTATCCGACTACGTTCGAAACCGTGATTTTGCAAAAGCGCATAAATGAATAATATTTATGATATTTAGTGTCACTTAGATAAGAAAATGTATATAAAGTTGTTTTAAGAATAGTATTACAATAAAAAATTATTTAAGTACAATTTTTGACAAAAATTGAACATAGAGTGACCCATTTTCAAAATACTCTCCTTTTGCGAAAAATGCTTCTATTATAATAATATTTCGTCTGTATATATCTCAGGCATTCATACAGAGGCTCAACTGGAATTTTTGAAATATATAACTTAGAAGTGGGTTTATCCATGTTTTACGACAACAGAGGGGAGAAATTTTAAGAAAAAAACGCCGATAATTATTTCAATGGATTGTAACTCTGAAAATAATGTGAATTTTTCAAAATTCATAGTTGAGCCTCTGTACAGAGCTCTGAGCTATATACAGGCAAAATATTATTATAATAGAAGCATTTTTTACAAAAGGAGAACATTTTGAAAAAAAGGTTATTCTAAGTTCATTTTTTGCCGAAATATTGTATTTAAATAATTTTTTTTTGTCAAAATGTGTCCTTAAAACAATTTCATACATGCATTCTAATCTAAGTGACACTAAATATCATGAAAATTATCCATTTATGCGCTTTTTTAAAATCACGGTTCCGAACGTAGTCGGATACCTTAAACTAACTTATCTCTTAAAGATAAAATAACTAGTTTGTCTTCATTTAAAATGCTAAGGCTTTTTTCTATTGTGCTTAGTACTTGGAAAATTTTTTCACTTGTTGTTAATAGTACATAGAACGAAAGTTGGCATGCATTTTTCGATCAAAGCAGTGCTTATTTCTTAAAAAATAATTGAATTTGCACATTTTTTAAGGAATTTTCACTAAGCATTCATAAAATGAAGGATTGTACGAATACCAACTACGTTATCACAAAACCTAAACCAACTTTTGTTATACATAGTTTAACGTACTTGTAAGTCAAATTTCATGTATGTACGTCAATTTTTGTTGGAGGAGTAGCATTTTAAAATCATTTCATAAATTTCAAGTTTTTTCTTTAAAAAATTAAATGTTTATCTTTTCACGAAATTTTGAGCACAAAATCTGTTTTACATCATGCATACACATAAGAGGTAACCAAAAAAGTTATGAAAATCATTAAATTAAAAAGTTTGTGTAAATCGTACCATGTCCCCTTAAATTTTAATCCTATAACAGAAAACTGATGAAAATTTAATTTTGTAGTATTCAATCCAATTTCTAAAATAAAGAAACTCTTTGTCATAGGAAAAACAATGGTCTCTCATCTCTGTCTTTATTTCTCACAGTGATACTTTTCTTAGGCAAAACTTATCACATCTTTGTATACTAGAAATTCAGTGGTTTGAAAGGTTGAGACGAATCCTTAAAAAGTTGCTTTACTTCTCATGAAATTGTTGTAAGAATTGTATGTTATGATGAAAATATTTATTCTAAAACAAATATTTTTGTCTAACAATCGAACAGTTTGTGAAATAGAGTGAACAACTCCTTATCTTGACCTGAATCTAACTGAGCGTATATCAATTGTTATAAGTCTTTTTAAGCTTTTATTTAAAGAAAAGAAAAGACTTAGAAGGATTTTTAAGTAATTTTACAGTCCGCCCTGTGTAAATTTAAGTATCAAAAGCTTTCATTTTTAGTACTGAGTTGTTTTACAGTTTCTACTGTCGTTGGTCTTAAAAATGGGAAGATTTTTTGAGAGAGAGAGTTACATTTATTTACAGCACTTATTTGTTTTTGTAAGTATTAATATGAAATAATTCTTTCTTAATTAATACGCTTGTATAGAACAAGGGTCGGCAACCTATGGCACGCGGTATAATTTTCAGTGGCACTCAACACTACTCTACAAATTTGTCAATTTGAGTGGATGAAAGTTGATAAATTTGTAAAGGACTTTATTTAACAAAAATCTTTAGAATTATGGATATGTACTGAAATACGAAAAAATCTGAAAGATAACTGAAGATAAATTTACACCTGTTTTGTAAATTATTGAATGTCATTGCTGGATAGGTTTAACTGTTTGAAAGGAGAAGATTGCATGTACTCAGCTTTCCGCTTTTGTTTCTACATATCTAAGTCAAAACTTTTTCCTCATATAAAAGATATTTCGGGTCCGCAAAGAAATTGTTTAACAACTGAATGCTCAGAATCGTGTCAAATTGAAAGTCGCAAATTTTTCCTGATTTGCTATATAAAAGGGGGTCAGAGCGTTGCAATCACTAGGCTCGCATTAAAATTTTTATTTAACTGTATTTTTGTTGAAGAAATAGACAGATTTTATGCTGTTTATTTTTATGTTAAGAAATACCTTTAAATAATGCAAAATTAACAAATAATAAAACTCTAAATATCTATAACATTGACTTCTATTCTCTAACTTTGATGCATTATCGTGGGAATTGAATCGTTTCAAAAATATCCTACTGTGTGGCACAATTAATCATATGATAGATTGGACTGCACGTCACAACTGAAAGGTTTCCGACCCCTGGTATAAAATGTTTTGCTGTCAGTCTGGGGCCGAATTTTATAAAAATATATCACGCATTGTTTATTTACTCAAAGTTATGTGAAACTGTCTTTAACCAATAAAGGGAAAGTAATTGAAATTATTGATGGATATATACGTACTAATTTTGTACTGATAATTTCTCAATTTTTTTTTAATTCAGTGCCTTGTTTTGTTTTCCTACCTTTCAATCTTTTATTAGAAAACAGAATCGTTAAAACATAATTTCGCTTTTAAAAATTTAAATCTGCCTAGTCCAATTAAAGAACTTCACTGTTCGTTTTTTCATTGAAATAGATAACATAATCACATACTTTCAATTAAGCTTTTTAAGAAAAAGAGAGCAATGTCTACAGTATTCGCATGGTGATAACTTAATTAATTTATAAGGCAGTAATATTTTATATTAAAGCATATACTAACGTTTAAACGTATGAGAATAATGATATCATTGGAAATTTCTGATGATCAAATAATTTAAAAGTGGACGATCAGCATAAAACTATTTTGAAAAGTGTAGAAGTTAATTCACATTAACATAGAAATAAGTAATGTCTTCTGCATGTTCAATGTTCATCTAAAAGTTTTATGATTACTTTATAAAATATAGCATATTTCCTTATAGCGGGACTAGCCAACCTTTATAGATCAACGTGCCATTCTTTCTTAAGAAGTGTTTAGTGACGTATAGACGTGCCGTCAAATAATTTTGACTTGTGATTATTGGGAAAATAATAAAACTAAATACTGAAACACAAAACTATTTACTACGAAAAAATACCTTTTGCATTGTACAGTTATGATAGTTATGAATGTTTTAGTTATGCGGGTAATTCAAATAAAAGAGTAACATTAGTGTGACTTCTGTTGTTGCAGATTGTGTGTAGATGACAAACAATTTGAGTCATCTGCCAAACGGTTTCTAAGCAATTAATTATTTTTTGCTGTGGATCACTCTTTTTGATAAGAAGGTTTGTGATTTGTTTCAAAATACCGTTTTACAGACGATGTTCTGCATACTACTATTCCAGAATATAAAACACACACCACTTTGTCGTATTTACTAATAATGTCATGTTTCTTAGTCCACCAAATTTGAAATTCTGTAACACTTACTTTCTTGCACTTTTTGCTCTTTTGCTGAACTAGCCATGTTAAATAACGGTTAAAAACCGTAAATATAACACAGATAAACTTTAAAATACAGTTGTTTCAATAAAATTGACTATGCTATGTGTAGACAAACTTTACATCATAAGCAATTGTAGTGTACGACGCGTCGTAACTAAGGCAGGACTAAAACAAACGATACATCAAAGTGAACTTTGAAATTTTGAAATAAAATACAAACCATTTTGATTACTGGCGTGCCAAAAATATTCTGTCGCGTTCCATGAATAGCACGCGTGCCACTGGTACGCCGTCCTTGCCTTATGGCATTTATCATCGTTTTTTTTTTCTTTACACTTTTATATTACCTCTTATTAATTTTCTTTCTCACACATTTATAGGGTTTATAAAGGAGAAATATTTACCTCTAAATAGCTTCGAAAACTCCATCCACTTCAACAGAAACTGGCATAGACGATATATATATATTACTTTACAGCAGTGTCAAACTCGTAGCCCGCTGGTCGCATGGGACCCACAACGAACATTTTTACGGCTAGGCCAATATATTGGCCCACAATAATATACAATAAAATAAAATAAATTCCTCCCGAAATAGGAAAGATAGTAGAAGAGAAGGGATGTTAAGGATCAGGAGGTAAGCATTAAATTTTTTCTTGTTCTTTTATATGTTTCTTTTAGTGTATTATTCGAAATAATCAATATTCATAGAAACGTAGGGCTATTTTTTTTGTGGCCCACCTAAAGCTAAACGTTGTTTAGTTGGCCCAAGTTAGCCTTTGAGTTTGACACCCTTGCTTTACAGATTTATTAAAAATAACTATCGTATCAGAAAAAAAGTTTTTTTAAAACATAAATAGCTTTAAAATAATCAGGCATATATACAACTCCGACTCTTTTCATTTGTAAACTAAAACCAGGTCATTTTGCTACGATTGTCATTGAAGCATTAATAAAACCTTTATGAGGAAACATAACCAGTGAACAATCCATCAAGTGATATTTTGAGGTTTGATGCAGAAATAAAAACTTAGGAAAATGAGGTATTGAACTTTCTGAAGATGTTCTGTTGAGTCATCCCACAATCAAATGCTTCACACCGCAGAAAAAACTTAAATTGAACTACTTTCCCATTTTAGCAGAGATGAGTTCTGTTGTACACATATTTGAGGTTATTTAGTGGGGTTTTGCTCTTTCCATAATCTCTCTATTTGAGTTGATACTCGTATCTGAAGTGCGAATCAAGATCTAATTTTTTTACAACTTGTTCATCGATTGGTATTTTTCGAAACATTTTTAATTCAATAGCTCTCAACCTTGTTTTCTTAATGTATCACTTAACTACGTCTACCATTCATTGTATCACAAAGATAAATTTTCAGTTAATTGGTAGTAAATAGAAAGCAACTTATTATTTTCTTAGCAACAAAATCAAGTAATCTAAGAGGAATCTTAATGTCAATAACAGAGCAAAGTGTTAATATAAGAGAATTAGCTCTCGCGCAATCATTGTAGATGAAAAATAAAAACTACCTACCTATATAAAAGAAAATCAGCCTTTTTTGTCCCTTTTATTAACATAATTTTCCTACAGAAGTTTAATGGTTGTGTTTTAAAGTTAATTGAAACTTAGTCAAGAAAGAGAATCAAGTCAGCATTTTTTTTTCTGCGGATTTATTATTTGTTTTACCCTTCGCTTTCTGTTTCTCTAAACTTTTTAAGTCTTTATTCTTGCTTGAAGCTTAGTAAAAAAAAGTGTATTCACCTTCTTTTAATAAATTACATCTTCTTACACGTTTAGCTTAAGATTTTTTCTTGTTGTATTAATGTTCTATAAAAATAATACAAAGGACTATGAGACCTCGTAATCTTCAGCGGCGAAAAAAGCGTTTTTTTTTTACTCCAGTCAAGTCAAACACTTCCTTACTTCTTTAAATATTCTATGCTACGCCTTCTAATGAGAATTTTAATGTTTTCAATGTATAGAAACACTCTTCTTATTACACACTTTAATCACTGGAGGAATCGACTTTCGAACCTACTATCTACTAGTAACACGGCTAACGCTCTGCCACAGCGTTTCTCAAACTGTGGGGCGCACCCTCTCCCCCTTTGGGGGCGTGATAACTCTACAAGGGGGCGCGAGCATATTGAAAAGTCGGAAACAAAAGGTCATTTAAAAATTATTAATTTACTGAAAGTAAGCAAACAAAATATTTTCTGATATAATAAAATATAGAATACACATTTACATTGATATAATATACTTATACATGCATCAGTACTGTGTGTGTGTGTATAACGTATATTTTATTATTAATTTAACAAATACTAAGTTAAGAACAAGTTTAACAATTATCAGTGACCCCATGGGCTTGTATTAACACTTATCTTGATAATTTATTCTATTTATAATCAATTCCTTAACTGCCGGTTAAAAGTTACGGGATTCGCTTCCCAATGCCACCGTTTACCACGTAGACGAGCATATTTTGATGTTTTTTTGAGAGCCCGCCCCAAGAAATATATATATAAATAAGCAAATCCTCTGAAATAAGTAAATCCTTTGCAAACACTGTTAAGGTCCTTTTATTGCAGTCCAAAGACTTCGGAATAATTTTATGGATGGCACTGCACAGAAAAGATCGTACTTCGAAAAGACGTTTATATACGTCCAGAAAATTTACTCACACACACAATTTGGGGAACTACTGTATATGTTACCGTTAAAGCTTGAAAGCCTTTAATATGCAGATTACCTAGCTAATCTGCAGATTAACTGATTTGCTGAGTTTAAGTGCGGAATACTGTAGTGTCAAAGTATAGTATTATAGAATGCAGTACATTGTTATTGTATGGAGAGGGGCGCGATGAAAATGATGATTGAATAGTGGGTCGCGTATATTGAAAGTTTGAGAAGCACTGCTCTACCAATAGAGCTACCGAGGTCCTCTTTCGATTATTATGAAATATTGATCACCAGTGAGTTCTGGTATGAGAAGTATTTATTATAGTTCAAATAGCGATATATTAACATCTATAAGCACACTTTGTATACCAAAGTTCACGTAAGTCTTCTAAAATAATATTTTACATCAGGGGGTGTGCAATTGTTTTTGCTCGAGGGCCACAATGTGGAAATAGATTATACTGAAGGGCCGTACCTTTTTAAAATGATTTCATTCATGAGTCAACTTTGCTTCTCAGAAAAGGTACAAATGTTACAATAGAAATCAATAAATATATACAAAATAGATCCAGTTTTATTCAATTTATTTACTGTGCTTATTTCCTGTCATCGATAGCTGTAAACCTGCTTAGTTTTAGAAATAGTTTAAGGCTACATAGTACCTAACAAATTTCATAGTTACCGAAATTTGTTTTTCTTTTTGCATTTTCGTGTGGTTGATATCATTGAGAAGCTTGCCACCAAATTTCAGATCTATTAGCAAATTAGTTTTTAAGATATTTGAAATTTTCTGAGTTATGGTTTTGGTTTCGGTTTCATTTTAAAGCATTTTTACTCTCTTAAATTGAATTGATTAAAAATATTTTTGAGTACAATAAACTCTTTTAGTGTGAAATGTTTATTAATTCCGATTTTCATTACTAAAATCATTTCTGCTTGATTATGTTTTGAGTTTTTTGAATTCTCATAATTAAGTAATTGAAATTGATTTCAAGGCCAATTTTTTGCATTAAAAATAGCTTATATAACTCAGAAGCTTTATCATTAAGGTATACGGACACGTTGAAAATGAATAAATTCATTCAAGACAGATATTTTTGTTTTTTATTTTATTGAATCGAGCTATCTTTTGGCCTTGCGAAACATATTTCGTTTTATTTTTACGCTACCTAAAAGCTAAGTTACAATCAATTTTAGAAAAACCGGAAGCGGATCTCCAAGAAGTAGACTTTTAAATTTTTTGAAATCTATCATGGCGAATCTGATAACTCAAAATGTTATAATTGTACTTCTATAAACCTTTTTGAACCTGATATTTATGTTATTTTCTAGAGAATGTACTAAAAAATTTCTTATTGTACTAGTATTTTTTGAGTTATGGCTTGTTATTTAAATAATGGTCACAAAGAATGTAACATTTCTTATAATGTTTACACAATCAGTTCTAAAATTTTCAAATTTTAATAAAACATTAAAATTTTAGTACATTTTTTAGATAAATGCATCTTATTTGTTTTAGAAATTCTTTTACTAATATATGTTTATAGCTTTTTTTCTCTAACTGCTTTGAAGTGTTTCAAAAATATTGTTAAAATTTCACTTATAATTGTGATTTTTTTGTAAAATTCAGGGAATTTATTTCAAAAATTGTTAGTTAAATAGTAGTTTTTATTAGTATTGAGTCCTAAAAAAGCATTTATAATGTTTAAATATATTATTTTGTTAAAAAGTACTCCGAACGTGTTCGGATACCCAAAATTCGAGTTAATGCTGCAAAAGAATGAAAAAAAAAAGAAAAGAAAAAGAAAGAAACACACAAAAGTTTTTTCTTAACTGAAATTACTTACTAGAAGTTAATAACTAATATATATACAAAATACCAAAATGACCACTAAGAAGGAACCCAGGGACTATTGATTGCTGAATAGCTATGATGTGTGATGTTGGTGGAAAATAAAAGTAAACTCATTTAACTTGTTAAAGAAGGCATCTGTACCATACAGCAGTGGTCCCCAACCCCCGGTCCGTAGATCAAATGGTATCGGGCCACTCAAGGAGCATTAAATTATTTCCATTTTAAATTATTGGGTGTATTTCTGTCGTGTTTGGTTGACTTTCCATGGATATCTCTTTATATTTCATGTAAAAAAAAAATCACTTTATATTCATTTTTTGGTACAAATCAATTTTCTTCTGAAAGCATGTTCAAAGATAATTAAATTATTAAATCAAAACAATTTTAAATATAAATAATCAACGTCCTACTTTTAGAAGGCTGGGGTAAAATTATCAAACGTTAACCAGTCCGGAAAATAAAAAAGTTGGAAGGACTGCTATACAGTATTACGTCACGGATTCTGAGGGCGTGATAGAATTCTAAAAGAACTTTCAATCAAATAAAAAAAAATTTACAAGTTATGGTATAGAACTGTACATCCACCTTTTTGAACCTTGCCAGAAAAAACAGAATTTTTTTTTAAAAATGTATTGTGAAACCTGGGATTTTTTTTTCCGAATGCTAATATATTGCCATATGCAATGAGTGGGAAATAGGTTGGTTTCTATCGACTTGGAACTTCTGAAGGAATTTTAAAACAAGTATATGCGAAATCACAATTTACTTCATGCCCTAAGAACTTGCTTAGAATTAAAGATATTCCTGACCATAAAATTCCTCTCCTGTCAGTTGCAATTGCTCAGTTCAATGGAAGCGGCCAAGAATTTGTCAAATGTAAGTGTAAAACAAAGTACCAACAAAGAACTGTCATTGCGTGAAAAATGTAATTCAAATTGTGATTCAAGCCTACCATGTTGTGACTAATAGGTTGATTTTAATTTCTTGTTTTTTATATGAACATTTTGTTTTCCTTAATAAGAAAGACATAAATTTTGTTTGGTGCAACTTTCATTTTCCTTTACGTATTTTCAATAATTTTTTTAATGGCAATCTCATTATTTTGTTCGAATAACATTTATATTTTTAGGAATGTACGTCATTGATATAACAGCCTTATCACGACCTTTTTCCTACTTAGCCTAAATAGCTTTGGTCATTCTATAGAATGCCTAGGCATTCTATAGAGTTCTTTCAGTCCTCCCAGTAGCGCAAGTGTGGTGAGCTAAAAGAAAAGGGGATCTATAATATTTATTATAACTAATAATACTCGTGTAAATACGAAGTAGGTGCTTACCTAACTACAATAAAAAAACTGACTCTTTTACAACTGCGTTTGAAGCAAAATGCAAGAGACTCAAATATAATAATAATAGCCACAAATATAATAATATTAAATGATGTATTTAGTATCAAAGAATTCAAAATACATTAAAAAATAAATCATTTTTATTTTAAGTTAGGTCTCATAGTTATAATCAGTAGACGACTTAGTCTGCATACTGTCTACATATCTTGAATATCTCGGTGTATAATTACTAACTGCTAATCTTGCACTGGATTCTGTGAGACGGGAACAATATGTTGTCTTATTTATATTCATCTTTGAAAATGCAGATTCACGCAGGTAAGTATAGCCAAAAAGCGATGTTAAATGAAATGTAACTTTTTAAAATTAGAATACCTTACCTCGGTCATTATGTTCCAAAAGCTCTTATATTCTGAACTATGTGCTTTTAAAACTATAATTTTGAAGGAGAAGAACTTCGTTTTCCTTAAGAAATAAAGAGAATATATAAAACATATGTTTTCTGTTATTTCTTCCACGTCAATATTGCCCGATGGGCAACGCATGAATATAACCATTGGTTCTATAAATTCTTGAAAACCTCTTGAATTCCGAGTGAAGTTTTGTTATTTTGTCATAATATTCTTTTTCTCTTTGTTAAATGCACCTCCATTTTTAAACAACTCGTCAGAAATATTTTTGATATTTTTTAGTTCATTCTTCATAAACTGGGATGATATTAGATGTAACTTGTTTTTAAAAATATTGAGAGATCCAATTCTACTATTGTTTTATTTTCTCTTGTTCAATTCATTAAGATGGCTTGTTATATCAACAACAAAAGCTGAATCCGTAAACAAAACGTCATCACTAAGTTCAACGTACTCTTCATCTTTTGATTCCAAAAAATATTCTACCCCTTGTAGTAGGTTCTTGGATCTCCGTAAAAATATATTCCGACTTAACCAACGAATTCGGACATCACATCTGCAGTATATAACAATTCCCCGTAATTATATCCAGTTTCTTCTACCTGGGCCTGAAAAATACTTAACTGAATACTTTATCCCCGAATTGAGTTCATAATTTTCATGCAGATTCCCATAACATGACGTATATTTTGAATTTTTCAACAGAGATCCTGTTGATAATGATATGAAAGGAAATGCGGTAAGTCCTCGTCTTTAATATACAGCCAAAATTCCGTTGATTATGCCGTTCATTGATGGAGCTCATCAGTTGTCATCTCGCGATACAACTTTCTAAATTGGAGTGTTTTTCTCTTCTGTGTTCATTTTGAAGGCGCAATAAACATCTTCACCTCGCGTTTTCTTCGTTACAGGTAATATTATTAATAATTCTTCTTTTTCACTCATATCCTTAAGAAACCATTCTTATAAAAATGCAAAGTTGAGAAATATCAGTCATATTCATAGGTAAGTCAAACTACAGGGGAAAAGTAAATACATTTACTTTTATCTTCGATCAGCTGATCAGCCAGATCAGAATTACACATTTTTAAATGGTGCTTGGCAATTCTACACGAAAGTTGTACTTCTTTAATTGTGAAATAATTTCATTTTTGTTTTAAGTGAATCACAAATAATGGATCGATGGCTTCCAGAAACGCTTTTTTTTTAATCATTTCTCCATCTGCTAAAGGTTTCTTATGTTTTGCTAACACATGACTCAGATGAAACGATGCAACTGTTGCAGCTTAAGCATTGGGCTTAATAAAATGAGATTGTTGTCTGATTAATTTGCGATTTAAATTCATTTAACATTTTTTTCCCCGCTATTCGCATCCTAATGGAAATTCTGCAACAAAATTTCCATGCATGCTTTTGAAATGCCTTTCAACGCTTCCTCCCCCCCCCCAGAAGGGTGCATGACGTATATAGCAGACACAATTTGATTTAACCATTGTAGAGAAAAACTATTAAAACGACACAGTACCCAACAAGTTTCATAATTACCGAGTTCTTTTTTTTCTTCATTTTCTGGTGCTCATATAATTGAG
Organism: Trichonephila inaurata madagascariensis; assembly: GCA_019973955.1. Taxonomy (NCBI): domain Eukaryota; kingdom Metazoa; phylum Arthropoda; class Arachnida; order Araneae; family Nephilidae; genus Trichonephila; species Trichonephila inaurata. The sequence continues at coordinate 185,692 of BMAV01014378.1, read as the reverse complement.
AAGCTTGTCACTAAATTTTAGATTTGTTAACAAATTAGTTTTTAAGATATTTAAAGTTTTGGTTTCGGTTTCATTTTAAAGCACACATTTTTCCATTCTCAAATTGAGTTGATTAAAAATTTTTTGAGCACAATCAATTCTTTTAGTGTGAAATGTTTATTAATTTCAATTTTCATTACTAGAATAATTTCTGCTTGATTATGTTTTGAGTTTTTTGAATTCTCATAATTAATTAATTAAAAATTAATTTTTCAAGGCAAATTTTTGCTTTAAAAATCGTCGTCGTAACAAATGCTATCAATATTATGCAAAAATATTTTTTGAATTAAAAAATTATTTTCCGTCATATTTAATTAAAATAGTGTTTTGTTATAGAACTTAAGTTGAAAAATAACATATCAAAAAATTAGAACTTTACAGTCAATATAGGTTTGGGTTTTATGCCTTTACAAACTTTAAATACGTTTTTCTCAGACTTCTAATTTTGAAGATGTAGGTGTTTTCTAATCCCTAAGGCTTTTTCTCTGTTCAAGATAGAGTCTTGAAATTTTTT
>BMAV01014378.1:160141-172384 GCA_019973955.1 Trichonephila inaurata madagascariensis | reverse complement strand
TTTTTTTTTATTAATTTGTATTAGAAAAAATCAGATATTTTTTTTCATATGATATATCCTTTTTGCCCGGAACAGAAAACGATTTTTCTTGCTAGTAACAAATTTCGATGGGATTAGGTGCAGACCATTATTAGACTCTACAGTGCAGATGAGTCATCATGAGTGTAACTTATCTTGTGAATTTTGAATAGGACAAGAAATTCCTTTCTTATCTCATCCCACTACACAACGTAGGGGATGTCTTAAGATTTTTACGATTGTGTTATATTTGATGACCGACTGCCTATCTGGACATCTGAAGTTTAGGAAATGTTTGATTTGTCGGAGCCACTGAATAGAGATTCTGACTTAAAAATTGATAGTGAAATTCCTTTAAAAACTGTGACATTTTCTTATGCTTTACTTTGATTGGAAATTGTGAAAACATACCTTATATAGCAGGATGTAAAGAATGAAGAATTTTTTTTTCTCTGCATTCTCTCAAAATGGAAATCAAAAAGATTGTCAAACATCCATTAGTCAGTATTTTAAAATTTTCAATCAACTGGTGCGTAATAATTCACAAATAGTATTTTTAACTGTTGAATAGAAGTGCGTAATGTGGCTGCGGTAGCCAAGTGATCAAGGTATCGGATCATGGTTGGCCTTGTCACGAGTTCGAGCCCTGTACCAATAAAGACCCGTCGTGTAGGGGAGAGATGCACGTTAAATCTTTCGAGAGCTCAAACGTTCTCCCGTTGGTGTAGTGTGGTAGTTAGGAGAGGGGGTGCCAGCTCAGGTGTCGTCCACGCCACTTGACCATGGTTCAAAATTATGTGGTCCGTCGCCAAAAGCCCGCGTGTAGCTGAACAGTGCGGCGTTAAGGCTATCTTCGGCTGTCAAAGAATAGGGGCCGAATTCAGAATATTTTTTTCAGTTATAAAAGTACTCAGAGATTAATATTATATTCTGGCCACACTATCCTGTAGAGAATCACTTATATTTTATATTACTCATTTTTATCCGAGTTGACACATTTGTTCTTTTATAAAATGTGTTTTGCATTCTTTTTCCTATACCGTAATGCTAAATGAGCATGTTAAAAGGAAAAACTAATTATTTATTATATATTTTGAAATTTTTAAAACACTATATTATAAACAAATGCATGAATTACAATGTCACAAATTTTATAAAAATTGAGAAATCTTTTCTGTCCGAAAATGTGTTCCGCGTCAAGTTCACGCTCTCGTACATATGACGAAAACACAGCCTGAATATTCACTCACTCACTCAGAAGTGTGTAATTTCTGACTATAAAATTTTTGTGTAGCTGCTTATTGTGGAATTTCCAAAAGGCAAGGACAAAAAGTTTTATTTTGTTTGGATCCCAGTATAACGAATAACCCTGAATTAACGAATAAAATTTTCGATCCCGGTGAATTTGTTAAATTAGGGACCAACTGCAGTATTTTGGTCTCAACAAATTTAAGATTTAGGATTCCAGAAAATAAAGACTATTCCATACTTATGCTCCATAAATTATCTTGACTGATTGTTTTATTAATGTCACATTTCGAAACTACATGAGAGTTGTTGGCGACGGACCTCTTAACAATGAGCCACAGTCAGATGACGAGTATGGTACTCGATCTGGCACCTCATACTCCAAACTTTTATATTCCACGCTAAGTAAATTATCTTAACCCTTTACACCTACCGACGGTACTTATAAGTAACACTCACTTTAAAGTTACAAAGAATAACCACACACACATTCTTACTAATACTATGATGATACTTATCAGGAATATTCTTTTAAATTCACTCTTCCGAGATATATGACAGCACGGGTTCTATGATGAGTATTTTAGCGGGGAAGACGAATAGTTTTATATCAGATATTGCGTTTTCCGCTGACGGCGTTTTCAGCACATTGCGAAGATTGTTATTTTTTTTTCGAAAAAATAGTTAATGTCAAAATATAAGTGACTTATTTTGTTTTGTATGTAAATGTAGATCTTAGAAAACGATTTGACTATTTAGTTTAAGTGAACAGTGTATACAATTAATTTTACGGTTAATTATTTTTAATTAATTAGCTCTAACGGGTTAAATTTCCCAAAGTTCAATATTTTTTTTATGTATATCCCTTAATTTTCAATGTAGTGATTCAAAAAAAAATATCGCAGAAAAAAAACTGCAGTAAATTACAATATAATGCGGTAGATAAAGGATTAAATATAGACGCAATTCATGGACTTTTTTTAGTTGTGAAATTTATATAAATTTTGTAGTTATTACACATTTGGCATTTTTTTAAAAAAATATTTACAATCCAGTGATGGGTAACTAGCGGTCCTCGGGCCATATGCAACCCGCAAGGAGTTTTTATGTGACCCTCTAAGACAGAAAATCCACTTTGAAAGGAGATTTCTTTCACCGAAAGGAATCAGATTCGTCTTTTTTTATTTTTTTTTTTCATTATTAGGAAAACAAAGTACCTGAAAGTGTTTCTACTAAGAGATCCTCAACAGAGTTTCGAAGTGTTAGACATTTAAAAAAAAACATGCGAAATATTACTTTTCGGATCCGAATTTTTATGGTCTACTTGTGTTATTTTTCCAATCCCGTTCCATGATCTCAATGAAAGTAAGCAAACTGATTCGAACCCGAACTTTTTGCAAGTTTCATGATTTGTGGTTGGCAGCAACTGCAATGCAAATCGAGCGACTATTTAAACTCGGCTCGTGTTAGTTTTTTTTCGGGAGAAAGAGAAAGAAAGGAAAATAAAAAAGGGTGTTTTAGCTATTAAATAAAGAGCGGCTGGTTGGCTATGCAACTGTATGTTACATCACCATTTTAAGATGATAAATCCGTTTTAAATATTAGACTGTAAGAAGACGGTTCGAATCGAATGTCTGGTAACGTTGATTTTTTTAACTAAGATTTTATTAGTCAACTTACTGTTTTTGATCGCTCCAGTGGCGAGCACATCGACTTTATCCTTGATTAAAAATAAAAGTCATTTTTAAGAAACTGCTTTCATCTTTATGCCTCCTCGGCACAAAATTTTCACTGCTTGCTTTGTCAAAGCTTGGGTTAGTTTACCAGGAAGTGTAACAGGAAGACAAGGTCACAAGAAGATTTCTGGATTTTAAGAAAATTGACCTTAATTCAATTTTTGCTGTGTTATCCCATTACTGCTGATATTGATATAGCACCTGAGAAGCTACGGCTGGAACATATTGACTTGAAGCCAGATCATACTGTGAAGAAAATGTTTAATGCCATAACAATGACTTTTACAAGTCTATGTCAGCTGAAAAATTTCCATGTATGAAGAAATTTGCGGGGAAATTGTTCATTATATATTACATTAGTAGACATATACTTGCGAGTAAATCTTTCTTGCGTGAAGATTAGTAAGAGTCAATATTGATGCGAGTTGGCTGACAAACTTGGAAGCTGTGATGAGAATTTAAACCAGCAATCTCACTCCTGATATAAAAAAAATTGTAGAAAAGTATGATAGGATACATTTATCTCATTAAATTGATTCTTAAATTAAATGTGCTTGCACTATATAGACAATATGAAATTAGCACAATAAACAAATGGAATAAAACTGCCACTATTTTATTTAACATATGTATTATTTTTTATAATGAATCCAATCATTTTTAAAAGGTGCTCCTCCCTCCATTATCTTCTGCTCCCACAATGTAGCCCGCTAGCCAAAACAAGTTGCTCACCCCTGTTCTAAGTGATCTTGGAGGGAATAATTTTTTTCAAATTTAGTATACATGAATTTTTTTCTTACTTAAAAGATTGAAATATTTAACTAGAATGTGAGATTTTCGAAACTAAAACTATGAGCGAGTGAATATTAACATCATACTGTTCAGCTACACGAGTGCTTTTAGTGACATACCTCGTAATTTTGATCCATGGTCAAGAGGCGGGGACGACACCTGAGCTGGCACCCCGTCTCCTAACTACCACACCAACGGGAGGAAGTTTGAGGTCTCGACAGATTTAACGTGTATCGTTCGCCTATTCAGCGAGTGTTCGGTGGTAATGGGTTCGAACTCATGACACGCCAGCCACAGATCCGTTACCTTAACCACTTGGCTACCGCAGCCGCCTAAGACTATGAGAAATGAAATCTTAAAGCAAAACCACATGTACTGTGAAGATTATATATATTCCGTTCATAATAAATAATATTCTATTTTATTCTAAAGAGAAGTTACTATTTGATTAATGAATATGACGCTAATAAAATAAAATATTCTTTAGTTAGTGATAATTTTTTATACTTAAACTATTAACATTACATTTTTAAAAAGTATTTTCTGTTCCCTTTAAGGTATCCGACTACGTTCGGAACCGTGATTTTAAAAAATGCGCATAAATAGATAATTTTTATGATATTTAGTGTCACTTAGATTAGAATACATGTATAAAATTGTTTTAAGGACATTTTGACAATAAAAATTATTTAAATACAATATTTCGGCAAAAAATTAACTTAGAATAACCTTTTTTCAAGATGTTCTCCTTTTGTGAAAAGTGCTTCCATTATAATATTTTGCCTGTATATAGCTCAGACATCTGTACAGAGGTTCAACTATGATTTTTGAAAAATTCACATTATTTTCAAAGTTACAACCCTTTGAAATAATTATCGGCGTATTTTTCTTAAAATTTCTCCCCTCTGTTGTGTCGTAAAACATGGATGAACCCACTTCTAAGTTATATATTTCAAAAATTCTAGAGTTGAGCCTCTGTACAGAGGTCTGAGCTATATACAAGCGAAATATTATTATAATAGAAGCATTTTTCACAAAAGGAGAATATTTTGAAAATGGGTCATTCTATGTTCATTTTTTGTCCAAATATTGTACTTAAATAATTTTTTATTGTAATACTATTCTTAAAACAATTTTATATATATTTTCTAATCTAAGTGACACTAAATATCATAAATATTATCCATTTATACGCTTTTGCAAAATTACGGTTCCGAACGTAGTCGGATATATATATATAAGCACCTTTAGCAATGTAGGTTCTAGTACTTCTTCACTTATATTTTATTATACTATATATATATATATACCTTAATCATAAATATAAAAAACTTTCTTTTTAATATCCAGAATAACAAAATAATTTTTTTTTAAAATTTACATCCTTTCTTAGCAAGAGAGAATTTTCGAAATTCTTAAGATGTGTAAATTATACTAAATGTTTCCAAAACTAGTAGCAATAAAGATTTCCTCTTATTTAATTTGCAAATTCTGCATGTTCAAGACAAGAAACGCCTTCCATTCGAAACGATTTGAGATAACGCTTTTCCAAAGCACTTATACTATCTATCGTTATATGAGAATAAGCAAACAATACTCTAAAGTCGAATTGTCAGTCGAAGAGAGTGGCGACGAGAAAAAGTTATCGCCAAATATTGCAGCAACAGCAGAAACAGGTGTCTATTCATTCGGACTTCCAACACCGGCAACCACAGTAAGCGCACTAGCGTGTTTCGCTTTTTTCACTTGCGCTTTTTCTAGTTATCTGTGAAGTCTTGATCTTTTTCGTTTATGTATCATTAACAGTGAATTATGAAATAGAAATAATTAATCTATTTTTATACTATTGTGTTGTGATTTGGAATTTCCATTCACTTGTGGTTTAAAATTGACACTAACGGTACGTCTTTTTTCGCTTTTCTCTTCAATAGAATATAATCTTTTTATTCAATACTTTTCTTTAATGTTTAAATATATATATTTTAACTTAAAACTAAATTAACTTATTCTTACCTTTTAACATTGCTTGTCTTTGAGGAAAGTTGATAATAAGCATAAAATGTAACTTTTCATTTTATGTTTTTTGAAATATATACTGAATTAATTTATTATTTAACCATATTATTTGGCTATAATAAAGTAAATCAGTTGTATGTATGAAAGATTTATTTATTTTTATTTTGTAAGAATCCATATATTAATAATCGTGATTTTTATGGATGCAGTTATAGTGGATGTTTTATTATTAATTTTCAACTAGATGCCTTTAAAAATCTTAATTTAAATAATCTTGATAATCTGGATGAATTATATAGTTTTAACTAAAATGTGAAAAAATTAAAGTAAATTATAAATATATTCTTTTATTTGTTACTTCTATATTAAAATCAATTTATAGTATGTTATGATAGCTTTTAAAGTTCTAGAAATCTTAATTATTTTTAATGAATTAATTTTTCCAGAATTGAAGTTGAATTTTTTTTAAAAAAAATTGCCTTTTTCTCCATAAAATTTTCAAAGAATTTAGAATGAAAATTTATTCATTAAAAATGAATTTATTTTATCTCAAATAAAAGCAAATTTCATAATAAAACAGAACAAATGTTGGTTTATCATCTTCAATTAATGCGATGCTTTTCGAATAGTAATAAAAAAAAATTTTAATTGAAAAAAAAAAGATTAATTTTTACCTTAAGTTTATATTTTTATTTTACTTAAAAAAGAAAAGATGTTAAGCGAATATTTTTTCTCCTTTTTATCTAAAAAAGTTCTGAACTTCTAAAATATGTTCTTTTATTGAATTTTGTTTATATTGCTTATCTTTCTGTAGTTAGTTTTTTCCCGTCTAGAAGGTTGCTGTTTTTTTTCTAACAAAGCTCCGAACATCTTTCTGTTATAACACCATTAATGCAATTTATCAAAACAAACCCATTCTTCGTTCATAATTTCACAAACTGGGCGTTTTATCGTTTAATAAACTTCAGCTGTGCTGACAATCAAGAACCTGAGTAGATAAATACTTTGGAAGCACAGTGATATAAAGAGATAGATTGTTTTAACAGGCTATGAGTTTAATAATTCATGAAATATGTTTCGATGCGATATTTCAAGGTAATCCTTCATAATCTCTCTGGACAGCGAACTTTCATTTTTTAAATTCCGTTATTAGTATTAAAATTTTTATGCATTATTGATTCAATCAGTTCACTAAATTTTTGTATTGCATTAAAAACAAACTGTTTGACTGCTTTCTCATAGTTAGTATATGAAAAGGGAATAATTAAATTTCAACTAGCTTAACTGGTGTTTTGAGATACATAAAATGGAGAAAATAATTTTGAATTTAAAGGAAAATGAAACCTATTTCTGAAAATAAAATGCTGAAAATTTTTCATAAAAGAAAATTCTTCATAGTTCTAAGAAACTTATTAACCTTTAAAAAGTGCATATACTAATAACAAAACAAGTGCATTATTTCATAATTAAAGATACTTTAAAGAAGTTGCTACTTATTTTGACTTTTATGATTTATATGAATAATTCATATTTTAAAAAATTGTGATAGATTTCAAGAAATATTTTCCTTTTACCAGTTATCCTATAATCCAGAAGATACTAAAAATTCATATTTGAATTAAATTCTCCCTGTCAACCCTAGAATTACCAACAGTTAAATTAACAAAGCAAAAGGAAAATATCCGGATGCTTTCAGATTTAATGTTATCCATCCATTCGTTCATAATCTCGAAGTTTTTTTTAAAAAAGCATCAATTTTATAAATATATTTTTAAAAACTTGTTTGCTTTTCTGTATTAATTTAACGATGCTAACAATTTTCTAAAATGAACAAAGCAGCTTTAAATCATAACTTTGTACAAAGACTTTTTATCAGATAGATAATCGAATTTATTATCAATACATTTTGTGTAAAATTTCTTGTTCCTTGAATCTCTTTTAATCAAAAGTAGTACAATGTTATTTGTTATCTTCATGAGCAATATCGTCTCTCAAGTTTGGAACCCATTAGATCCCTCATGTCTTCCAGAAGATTCTGATGTGTTAAAAAGAAACTATTATATTTAATAGGATACTCTAAAAATGTATCTATAAAAAGGTTAACCTGGATTAAATATAAGCCAAGGCCAAAGAAAATTTCAAAGATAGCTTTTTGCATCAGTTATCTAACAAAGATTTTTGTTACAAATAAAAAAGATAGCAGTGTAAACAAAACAAAACCTCAAATACTGTATTGTGATTTTTAAAGAAAAACTTAAAAAATATTTTAAAATAACTTTTAAAAATAAAGTTTAAGGTCTTAATGAGTATTTAATAAAAAAAAAGTAGCAATGCGCAAATTTATTTAGAGAGAAATTTATTAACTAATCAGGTATCATTTGAGTGATAATACAGAGGTATGCATTGTTTAAGACGTTTTTATAAGTTTCACTTGTACGTAACGGAATCTTTGAGCTTGATTTTTACCCGTTTAGAAGGTCATTAATTAATGGTGTTTTTGACTAATTAAAAGTTATTTTTGCTAAATTAATCTTTCACAATAGATTTTTTTCGGTTTATAAGATAAAAATTATCACAGTTTGGGTTTTCTTTTTACCATTTGTTATTCCTTTAAAACAATACAACAATAAGAAAGTGAGATCAAAAACGAGAACATAATAATAGTTTTTGCTTAAATATATTCAATAATACAAATATTATTTGACCAGAAAATAAATTTTAATGTTTCTGGAATCAAATAGAACAGATTAAAAAGAGAAATTCAAAATTTCAGACATTAACACAGTATTTCTGTTAATTTCTAAATAATTGATAGATGTATTTTTGCTGTGTTTTATATTTACTTCTTATGACTATCATTGAATCTGGATAATTACATTTTCTAAATAATTTAAGGAAAATTTTTGAGTTTGTTTTACTTTTGTGTACTGTTAGCAATTCTTTGATTTACTTTTATGTATTAGAATTTTTCTTTTTCTTTTATTCAAGTTTTCGGCTTCTTATTTCTTCAACATTTTAACGCTCGCTTTCAAAATATACTGAAAAGATAGTAAAAAGATAGTGAGCTAATTTAAAAGGGATTTTTTGTGTGAGATTTATATCGAAATTGAAGAGTTTATAAGTACAACTGGATCTCTTTTATATTAATAAATGAGTGTGTAAATGAATTGAATGATTTAAAAATACCTTCAAAATTAAACTTCAAAAGTTATGTTTATTAAAAGTTATATTAATTATTTTAAAGTAGAAAACTTAAGATATATTGGGGATTGAAAATATATTAGAAGTTTTTTTTTTTCATAAATTCTCTTGATATTTTTTCAAAAACTACCTTTAAAACAGTTAAAACGACCTCTTTAAATATAACAGTTTACAGAATATGCATTCAACATAGCATTTAAAATTCATCATATAGCTGCAATACAGAGTATCTGCGAATTTCAGTGGCATTTTCAAAAGATTATATATATATATATATATATATATAAATATATTAAAATGTCTCAGAAAAAAGTAATTTTTTAATACTGACGAGGTTTTAATAAAGTTATCCCCTTTCGTTAGTCTCAAATTAGTTATATAATAACTGTAAATTATTAACCAATAAATATTAGATTTACTGATATAGAGCAATAATTGTGCAGTTAATTAACCTGAAGGAATTATACAATATCAGAAAACCTTTTCACTATTTTTTTCGTTGTGTTATTCATACAATATCTGAAATTTTTTGGAACTTTCGAAAAACAATCGTTTAAGGAATAACAAAGCAAACAACTATGCATTGATGCAAACACATATGGAAGATATTAAAGAATGGATTTAAATTGTTACTTTGAAATTGATAAACGTGGAGTACTTACAGCGGTAAATGTCATTTAACATGATTCAAGCTGTCAAAAGAAGGATGGAAGAAAGCGAGATGAAATATAAGCTGTAATGAATACAAAAGACTTATAAGCCATATTCAGCATAAAATATTCCTTTCAAAGTTTGCGTTGAGGAAGTGAAGTCCTTTTCTGAAATCTGGAAAATATTATTATTGCTTACAAAACTTTTTAAATGAAATCATTTAAGCATAATCATTCTAAAAAATGGAGGAAACATGCAACTGTTTTCTTCAAGGCTTACTCAGAAGCTTTAGAAATGATATGCAAATTATGTAATGGAAAAAAAAAACAATTTTTTTAGACAATTTTGTTTGACTTTTCGAATATTTTATTGTTCTAAAAATAAATAATTATGTGTCAAATGTAGAAAGTAATACGTGTACCAATCCTAAGCTATTTCAAATATATGTTCTGAAAAATTTACTTGATTATAATCAAAAATAGGAATGGTTTTGTAATATAGTTTAGGGCAAGTTTGTTTTATAATAAATATCAGGACTTAAGATTATAGCTACATTAAAAAATGTGCTATCATTTTCGTTTATAAATATTTTCAATTTTTTTTTTATATATATATTTCAAAAATTTGATCATGGGTCTTTCTTTGTCTCCTTGAGATAAAGTAAACTTTTACTAAACATTTTCTCTTGTTTTACTGCATACTAAATCTAAGCAAAAAATTTTAAACTAGTAAATATCAAGACAAAAACATGATAGTCATTAAATAAAAAGTACTTTTTTATGCATTTCTTTAAATATAAAAATAATACTTATGAGATATAACTATGTCATTCGTAATTATTTATGAATACACATTTTTCTATTTATCCAGCTTTAATGGAGATGTTCTCTCTGAGCGTTATATATATAAACTAGTTTCTGGTAATTTTGACTGTGATTTAAAGCTTTGTTTTAGTGATTTTTCGAATGTTGCAAATTTTTATCATAATATAAACGTATACTTTCTTTAAAAAATTATGCACATAATGTTATTATACGATTTTCATACGAATTACTTACGTCTTGAATTTTATTCCCATAGAAAAACGAAAGGATTTCAATTCTTTTCTTACCCTTTCTTTTTATTTTGAAATCAATGTCTCTACTATTTCTTTAACTAAATTCAAATCACCGCTATTGTATAGTTTGTATAGTTACTGAAGAGTATATATTCAAAATAATCATAATAATTTATATAGTTATTCTACTCCTGGCATTCAAGTGTCACATTTCTGTTACATAGTATTTCAAATTCTGATATAGACGTTAATAAAAAGAAAGATATTGCGTTTTCCATGCAATATTTATGTTTCATATTCTCTTGTTTGACTTGAAACTCTGAAGAAAAACCGAATATTCTACAAATCCTTTAGGAACATCCAATGCTTCAAGTAATCTTTTTCTCCATTCACATTGAATAGATTTATCTTATCTCTAGGGAACACTTGAAAATATAGCTCCGTCTTGAAAATATAACTCAAGAAATTTCACGGTAATCAGCTTACGAATGAGAAGAGTTTCAAGTGATTGGTTTCAAGAGGTAAGCTTGTTTTTTTACACTGATGTTTCCTGTTCAACATTTTTTAAAAGAAACAGTGAAGTTAGATTAATATTGTTATATAATTTTAAATTTCAAAATCTTTAAATAATTAAGTTATTTAAAAATTTCAAAGAATCCAAAAGGGGTAAAATTTATAAAAACTCATAATTCATAATAATAGTTCATATATATATATATTTATATATCGTGGTAATACGCAGTACGTATCCTTAATTAAGATATGTGTCATTCTAAAAAAAAAGACTCAAAAGACGATTTCGGTAAAAAAGGAAACCTTTATCAAAAATGTGGACAAAAACGAGAAAAAATAGAATACATTTTGCGCATTCCACCGTTTTTTTTATTTGCGAATTTAAATTATAAGCTTTATTATTGTTAAGGTTTCCAGCATAGAACAAACGTTATGGTAAGAGTATAAGAGAATAAATATTCATTTTTCTGAGATACACGCTTCACTGCTTACATGAAGAGAAAAGCGTGATTTCAAGAAGATTTATATTATAGGATATGAGAGGAGTGTGTTGCTCGGACGCATGATATTTTTTCTCGAATTTTCGTTTTGTGGAATAAAGAAGGATTCCTTCGGACTTGGTTTTCTCGACGGCAGTAAAATTCCAAGTATTGCTTGCATGTTTTCCAATAAGTTTAAGATCTTTGTTTTCCAATAAGTTTAAGATTCTTCTGTTCTCCAATAAGTTTAAGACCTATAAATATACTGTTATATTTTTAGCAGAGCAAAAGAGACCATATAATGATATTAATATTTTATAATTGTTGAAAATCGTATATGTATGCGTTTAGAAAGTTATTCTTTAAGGTATCCGACTACGTTCGGAACGGTGATTTTAAAAAAGCGCATAAATAGATAATTTTCATGATATTTAGTGTCACTTAGATTAGAATACATGTATAAAATTGTTTTAAGGACATTTTGACAAATAAAAATTATATAAATACTATATTTTGGTAAAAAAGTAACTTA